>CAJPEX010000898.1:0-75485 GCA_905338405.1 Notodromas monacha
CGTCTAGTAAATTCAATCAAACCTCAGTGAAATTCCAGAAAACTTACTCAAAGCGAAGTTGAATCAGGAGTCATACCTTTGTACGTAAGTGTGCCGTGCCCGTTTTGTCAATTATCTTGAGTCGATTATAAAATCAAGGTGTGGAAGAAAATACCTAGTTCAACATGTTTGCAGTTGTTTTTAATTGCATTTAATTGAGAAAAAAGTGTACCTTTGCCGATTGCAAGATTCCTGTGTGCAAATAGGAGCATTTAAATCTTCTGGTATCTTGATGGAGAAATGGAGTTCATTTATAAATTAATCAAATGATAATATTTAGTTTTTTCGTTGACCCCTGAACTTGATTTAAAAATCGAGGTGTGGAAGAAGAGGTTCACGATTAAAGAATTACTTACTGAACTGCTGACTATTTAATATTCAACGAAGAAACAAATTTTTAGATCCTGTAGAAATGTGTCTGAATGCACAATGATATTCAAACCTACTTGCTTCGGAAGAAAATTTGACTTAAGTTATTGGCAAGATAAAGACTCATTATCCTTTGTTATTCTGGAGCAGTTATTCGAATTTCAATTTACGAGGAAGTCCAGTCAAGAGAATTGCCACAGTAAAAATTCAAATTTTCAAAGAACATTTCTCCAAACAAAATCGTATCAAAGTCTATTCGGATCGAAATGCTGTAAAACCTTTTCTCGTGTATGCTTTCGTATTCATTTTAAAATCAAGTCGGAAAATATTTGTTCAACGTTTTTGTTGAGAGAATAAAAGTATTTCGGTTTACCTTTGTATGATACGCAGAACAACAAAATTTGAAATAAATGTATCTTGTCGAAGAGAAACTCTTTCATGTCCCTTAAATTTTTAAAACTGAAATCCCAGTCCAGTTGGAACTTCATAAAACTTTTTCATTTCATCTGCTTTCATGTCTGCTGGCGAATGAGTTCTGGTTTCAATTATAAAACCAAGGTTGAGAGGGAAATTTTGGTGTTTGAAGTTTTCTCGTAGCAGCTGTGCTATTTGTGTTTCCCCTTGAATGAAGTGGTTTTAATCAAATCATTTTCAAGTGAACAGCTTTTATAATTATGCAGAAAAATTCATAGCCGAAACCAAAGTCTGCTTGAAATCGAATTTTAACTTTTGTGGTGTTTGTTTCCTTATCGACTTTATAGTACAGTACGTTCAATCAGCAGATCAAGGTTCACGGTTAAATAATTTCTTACTGAACTGACTATTTATTATTTCATGTAGAAACAACTTTTTTTTAGATGCTGTAGAAATGTCTAAGAATTGAGTTTACTGTGTACGATGACGAAGCTATGGTTTTTTTTTTCTTTTCAAATTCACACGTTGCAAAGGAAAAGTAATATTTTTCAATTGAGAGACTCTTCGACGATGAAACGTCCGTAGTCAAAATCAAATTACAATTCAAATCGAATTTAAACTGTTAAGGTGTTTTTTTTTCTACGTCTACTGGTTCTGGTCTTACGTCTAATCACTAAATCAGGATGTGAATCATTTTAATTTGTTCGTTGAAGCAGCTATGATTTATTTATTTTTATTGCTTGATGCAAAAGAAAACATTTTTTTCCATGGAGTGACTCTTCGACTCTGAAATATTCAAAGCCGAAATTAAGTGGTTTACTCGCTCAGAACCGAATGAAGCACTATTTGTCAATGGTTTTCGTCTTTAATGGCTCGAGTCTTACGTGTGAAAATTGAATCAAGGCGTAGATCGAAGAATCGAGTTTAATGTGTTTATTGTAGCAGCTGCGGAATTTTTTTTTATTTGCGTGGCGTAAAGGAAAACGTATTTTTCTTCAGAGGGAATTTTCGACTCTGAAGCATTATAAGTCGAAATCAATTGGGACCCAGAACCAAATGAAACGATTTATGGCGTTAGTTTACGTGTCTAAATGCTGGCTTGAGGAATGAGTTTGATCACCAAATCAAGGCTTATTCAAAAAAAAAATTTTGAGTTGAAGCGTTCGTTGAAGCAGCTCCGGTATTTTTCCAAATATTCATGATGTGGAGGAAACACTTACAGTGAGACCCCCACATGTAGACACCTCAACATGCAAACAATTTGACACACTTATTTTCCCATAAAAATTAATAAAAAAGGCCTGACATGAGGACACTGACTCAACATGGAGACATTTTCTGATGAAATTGCAAATAAGTCTCAGGCCAGATTACAAGAAACACATTTTTCCAACCCTAAAATTGATGAAAAAAAGTTCTTGGGCATTTCTCTCACCAATTTACCATCCATTTAGCTAATTTAAATAAATTACATCCAGCTTAGAGGGACTTCCTTCTTTCTTTTTCACTAGAATGTTATTTTTACAGAGAATGCCAACATTTCCATGTACTGTGCAGAGGTACCAGTATTCAAATCCCCAAATGTCCATATTGTGTTGAAATATATTGATTGAATCAGTTGAAATTGGGAGACAATTTTTATTTTCATGGAACTACAATGAGGACAGTATTTTGTCCATAAAACACAAATTAAAAATTGAATAATGTTAGTCTACGGGGAAATGATACTCGACTTAGGGACACTTTTGATGCACCAATTATGTCCGCATCTTGGGGTCTCACTGTATATTTTTTTTTTTTTCAATTGAGACACCGGTCGACTCTGAAATATTCCGAGATCAGAGTCCACTCGGAACCCAATTAATCCCCTTACGGCGTTTGTTTCCCGTGTCTTTTGGCGGATGATCGAGTCCTCTGGGTTTAATTATAGAATCAAACTGGGAAGAAAAGGGGTTGAGCTTTAACGTGTTTGCCGAGGCAACTATTTGAGGAACCGAGGCGAATATAAAGAGTTGAGCAATGCTCGCACGGAGGTGACAAGATCAACGCCCGTGACGCTCGCGGGGGGGACGTATGGAGAAAGCGTCGTCGGTTGCGGCTCTTTTTCCGTCAGGATTCCCGCGATATTTTCTCCCTTCTTTCCCTATTTTTATTCTGCATTCCCTTTTTTTATTTTAAATATTTTGTACATATATATATTCTTTCCCCGCGGTCGTCTTCTTCCCTGGAGAGGTTTTATTCACGCATTCTGGTTAATTTATGCGAGCAGAGCCGGAATGGCGTGAATGGAGTCCGGGCGCGACGGATGAGCGAGTGACAAAAGGGACACCTTTTTGGGTTCCATGCCGTGAATCCGGAATGCCGCCACGAAGGGAATGTTTGTTTAGCGGCGGAACTTTTCCCTACTTTCTCTGCCGCCCAATTGCGGCGTCGTTCGGGAGGTTTTTTCCTTCTTTTCTTTTCTTTTTTTTCGTTTACGACGTCTCTCGTGTGTGTGTGTGTTTTTTCTTACAATTTATTTTAAACATTTGTTTTTATTTGAATCTTTGGACCGATTTCGATGCAACGACTCGGAGGGCATAAGAAGAAGAAAAAAAAAGGAAAGAATCGCATTGATCTGTTTTCTCTGTGATTTGTTGCTTTCTCTCTCTCTCTCTCTTTTGTGTGAGACCGACGCGAATGTTTCGAATGCCAGACAAAAGTATGAATTTCTGAAAGGTTTAACGAGCTCTGTCGCTTCGTTTATTTTTAGAATAATACTGTATCTGTGCTGAGGAATGTGGTTGCGTATTCCTGAGAAAATTGCTTGAAGCCGAATATCATCCGAGTACCCAAAAATAAAAAAATAATATAAACCAGTCTGATTGTGTATTCTGGGTTTCAGATTTCGGCGTTTTAAGAGCTTTTCAATCTTAGGAGCAATCCTGGAATATATATCTCAAATTCATAAAATCTAGACACCAACAGTTCCAGGAAAACATGAAAAATATGTTTTTTTTGAATTTGCACGGCTCTTCAACAAATTGAGCTAAGGCATTTGTATTTACGAAAATTCTAATGTGATCATATTGCAGTCTAAATGTATTCTAATCATAATCAATAATGACTAATTTTGTGCCTATCTTTGTAGCGTATTTTTTTGGGTTTTTATTTGATACGTCAGCTCCTTTTCATACCAGACGGGCAGTTTCTGTGGGGGTTTTTCCGCGTCTTGAAGTTGAGAAAAATATTTTCATTCAATTTTTGGAAGACTTTGCCGATGTCTTGACAAACAGGGAAGGTTATGTAAAATGTTCCCATAAAATGTGTGAGAAAACGTGATCTAGTATGAGGACGTTCCAACATAGGGACTCAGTCCGATAATTAATGATGTCCGCATCTCGGAACATTACTGTACAGTATTTGGTTAAACTGCTCAATGCATGCTGAAAAAATCCTTCAAGAAAAATTACTGGAGTTTCCTGTGAAAGCAATGATGATGGTAATTGTGTTCGGATTAATTTTATCAATACCCACTGCAATGCTGTAATAATTCTAAGAAAGAAAACTGGTATTTTGTTTCTGATATTTTGTTTTCAATGTCAGGTAAAGAAGGGTTGTATGCATACATATCAGTTGTGCAGTTTTATTTAGTGGAATGTATCTTCTTTTATTTTTGTTATCCATTTGCATCTAATTTCTCTGTTTCCCACTTTGAAGAGATTGAATGTCTTTGAATGGATTTCAGTTGGGTGGGGAGGGGGTTTGGATGTGGAAATGTTGATTGAACCTTGTGAATGCTGAAAAGCAGAAAATAAAGCTTTCTGTTCATTCATTCAAGAAAGAAAAAAAACTTGTAAGGATAAGACCAGAAATAGGATAGATGAGGTTGAGCATGACAGATGCCTCGGCATCCAAATGCCCTGCATGCATGTTGCCGGCGATCCTGTAACTCATTGACTGCAACATGAAACACATTTGCAATGTGAGCGTGTCTGCTTTTATCCCGATTTGGAAATGAGTTTTCTTTTTTTTTCAACTCTCGCATTTGCAAAGAAGAAACACAGTACGGTACGGAACGGGATCAAAAAAGAGAAAAGGAATGACCCACGCGGTTGAGTTCGTCCTCGTCGAAATTTCTTCTTCTTCTTCTGCCTGTCAGGTGCTTTGAGATTGACTGACCCGCTCATCATCGCAAAACACGACGCGTCTCCCGAGTTGATGTTTAAAAAATAAAAATAAAAAAGTCCGGGTGACGCGGAAATGTCAACCCGCTGGAAGCCGATGTTTAGACCGGGACACAAGTTTGTGGGCCCCGAGATGGATGGGATTACGTGTGGGCTCGGCTTCGTTGATCATTTCCACGAAGCTCACTCGAGTTCCTTTCCAGCTTCTGTTTCACCACGTTCGAATGATCATTCTTTGTACACAAGTAAAAAAAAAAACTTGAGTTTCATTCATAAAAAATTTGTATATCGAATTTTAAAGTTGAAGCGGGAATGTTGCTCCCATGGGACCCTCTCATTCCTGATTGGCGGGACACTTGAAGTAAATTTTAAAAAATGGTTGTAACAGGAAGTAGCCACAAGTAATTTTATTTTAGTAGATGTTGCCTTGGATCATCCCGATTTATTATTATCATTTTTGTGTGCTACTCATTTAATCATTTTTTAATTTTACTGTACCACCTAAAATGCCAACTTGGAGAGTGCTCAGTTTAAAGTTTCCTGATCACTTTTTTTTTTAGCTGGATCCCTCCGATAAAGTTGATCTCTTTAAAACTCAATGACATATATGAATTATAGATGATTTACTTATAGAATCAAGCATTTTAAGTGATGTAGGAAACATTGAAGGAAACATTGCACTAAATTGTACATTGTGATATTCTAGGCCTCAAGTTGCTTCTAAAATTATTTGAAAGGGTACTCAACTTGGAGGCAGGGATTCATTTGCCCAAATATGTCTGTCACATTCTGTGAAAGCACATAATATTCCATTTTTAATTTTTTTTTCTCCTGTTCCAATAAAATAATAACCTAGAGGCCTCAAAAATGTGCCTTATGGAGGGTTTAGAGGAAAAGCCTTGGAGTTAGGGAGGTTTTAAATGCATTATTTCTAAGAAAATTCATTCAGGGACTCGATAAAAATTCGACTTAGGGATGTAATCAACTCAGGGAGGTTTGGCTTGGAAAGGTTCAACTGTATTTCCAAGAAATACGGTGTAAAAATCATGCACCAAAGATGGGATTTTTGTGAGGGCATGAATTCACGGGACCAACTTTCCTTTGATTCGCGTTGCAGATAATGTAGTTAATTTTTCTTTGGAAAAGGCGTGTCAAGACGAAAGCTTCAGAAAATCTAATAAAACGAAAAAATCAACCGAATCAAAGTAAGAGACTTGATATTGTTGGACCTCTGTGCAAGAGGGGAATTGCTGCTTTCCGTTGATACATCAGAGCAAAAAACCGCAAATTTTGAGCCTTGTACATTGTCCGGCAAATAATATTATTCTGACATGCCATCTTATTCATTTCTTTGAACTTTTTGGGTACTATTGTTGAATTGAATAATGCCAAAAAATGCTGTTGCGGGCTGTAATAAACTGAATACATGTACTGTACTGTACTGTAAAAAGACGGCCTGTGCTAATTAATTCGGCTCCAGGGCCGCAACAGCATTTTTGAGCTGTGTGAACCATAGTCGAATAAGTTGGGTACGAAGGATAATGTGTGAAAAGCATGATGATAATGAAAAAGAGCTACAAAAATAGAAACAAAAAATGAAATATCATCGCAACAATTCCGAAGAAAAACGCGCATAAGCATTTTGCATCTTGAAAATACGCCGGAAATCGGCCACAATTTTTCATGCGGAATTTCCGGTTGGAAAGGCTGCGAACAGATTTTCTGGTAGGAAAGCTTTTATTTATTTTATTTTTGCATATGACACATTGACCTGTCGCGGAAAGGCGTGTAAAACTTTTACTTAACGAGTTTAGGCCTCCTTACACCTTTTATCACGCTTAGTAAAAGTCTTTATGGTGGGTCTTCGGCTACTTCGCCACGTTATTACGACTTCATTTTTTCTCATTTTAGCAACAAGACCCTAAAATGTACTGTTTGCGTACTTCGTGGAATTGAACTGATTCTTTTCTCTCGAGCTGAAATTTCTCCTGTGATCTTGAAAATAGTTCAAAAGGAGTTTCCGGGCGTGTAAATGAAAATATTTCCAAGTGTTTCTGGTGTCCGTACTTCAATCACTTTTGCTATCGATAAGCGACTTTTTTTTTAAATACAGGGTCAAGTCCCGAATTATCGAGTCTCCAAAGGAAATGTGTTTTTAAAAACCAGATTTGATTTCCGTTATATCATGTTATGGATTTATTATTATTTCAATTTTTTATTATTTCGTTTGCGCGAGGAAGGAGAAATAGACTAATAGAGCTGCAAATCGAAGGATCATCAAGAGTCAAGACCGTTTCAATGACTTCCAGATTAAATTAAAATTAAATTTTAGTAAATTTTAAACGCTCCATTAGACAAAGCTCATTATGGCCGAAGGGCGGGAAAAAGGTGTTATTTTTCAAGGCGAAATAGCTACTGACGTATTTCTTGGCGTATCGGAATACTTTTTTTACACTTTCATAATGAACCAGCGCACCGCAAAAAAAGGAAAAATTCTTCTTTGATTTCAGCATTCATCATTTTGACCCTCTTTCTATTTATTACTATAATACGATGATTCGGCCCCGAATTTTTTTTTTTTAAGTTGAAAGAGGAGCCTCCGTGTAGATGTTTTTGAAGACTAGTTTTTAGCTCCGAACAAAAAAAAGAGTTCAACTTCTGCCTGAACTGAGGAGTCCATTTCTTTTCCTGTGAGTGCAAGAAACTTGAAAAGAAATAATTGAAGCCGAGTTTCTACGTCTCGGCGCTTGTAAAATATAGCGGAAAAGAAGATTTCTGCGGGCCAGTCCCGCATTCTGGGAAGTCTATGATTTCTAGTTTAAAATTTGCCGACTCCTGAACGAGAATTATTTTTAATATTATTTTTTCCACCGAAGCCCCGAGTTGCACCGACCGAATTTCCGCTTTCGGAAAATGTTGGCCTTTTCTTCGGGAAATTTTCAACGGTATGGCTGAATTTTTTTGGAAGGTACGGAATGTCTTGGAAAAGTTACCCTGGTCAATGTCAGTCCGGCGTCATTTTCTCTCTCGCTTTTTTTTTTTTTTTTTTTTTTTTTTTTTTTTTTTGTTTAAAATTTTTTTTTTTTTTTTTTTTTTTTTTTTTTTTTTTTTTTGCGATCGGATAAAAAGTGACAAAGTCGTAACGAGCCGGTGGACGAATTTTGCCTCCTTCACCCATGAATTCTTCTTATAAGCTCGACAAAATGCCAAGGGGATTACAAAAGTTTTTGAGTTTGAAAAACCATAAAACTTATTGAGAATTGAATAGAAGAATTTGTTTTCGTGGTGTGCTGGTTAATTTTAAAAGTGTAAAAAAAGTTATTCCAATGCGCCAAGAAATATGTTAGTAGCTATTTCGCTTCGAAAAATGACACCAGCACTTTCCCGCACTTCGGCCGGCCCTAATGACTTTTTTTCTTTTGAACCTTTTTAAAATAATTAAAAATTGGGTTTAATGTAATTTGGAAGTCATTGAGGCAAATTTCATAAAAATTCGAGTTTTATTTTTTACGCATTTAGATTTTGAGATTTTATTTAAAAATGGTACTTAGACCGGAAGCCGGATGAATCGATGGAAAATCTTTGTTTGATAATACGTAGTTATTTATTAGACCGGTTCCAGTACTTATGAAAATTCCCACGTTTGCTGGGTCTGTCGCCGAGAATTTCACGTTTTATGTGTGAAACCAGACTTATTTGTAGTGTCGTAAAAGTCGTGGGGTATTTTTTATTTCAAGCCCTTGAAATTTCCTGTCCGGAGTAAAATCTGAAAATTATTCCGAATTTTGAGCGACGCGACATCCGAGTCCTTCAATTTATATGCTTACGCATATTTTTTTTACATTTTTTACGTGATCGAAATTTATTCAAGAATGACCCGCTCTGGCATGAGTCGACGTCAAAGCCTCGTTGGCTTTGTGAACATAATAACACGGAATTATGCTTGGTCCACTATTTGATAGAGAGAACTTACGTTGTTGAATACGATCAGTATTTCGAGTTTCTTTTCCCCGGTCGATTTATCAATGAGGAAACACCCCGAAAAGCAGTGCTCTTAATTTTTTTTTTAATTATTCGGTGGTTCTGAATTTTCATGGGGCATTTCATTGACCATTTGATGTATGGTGTTCAGTCCGCTGACGGCTTACCAATAGAATAACTTTACCCAGATAAAATTGAAACATAAAACAATAACGGGTCAAACGAAAATTTTTGGGTTGTTGCGAAAATTACGAAAAAATTTCATTAACAGTTTACTGAAAACGCCCGGAGATTTTTAAAATTCTTTTGAGAGATTCTGTGCTCCTCGGAAAATTCTCCGCAACATTTTATTTGTTTTGGCCTTATTTCATCCGTCCGATTGTCAGCGCCAAGAATATCTCGATTTTTTTTTTACTTATTCTCAACTTCAAATTTCCTGGTATCATCCATCCATTCATCTTGACGGAGATATTGAAATTCGAAAGAAAAACTGTACTGTACTGTATAATAAAATCGAAGAGCGGGAATGTTTTTTTCTTTTCCTTTTTTCAAGAAACGGGGCATTGTTTCTCATATTCAACTCAGCTTCGTTGCGTTACCATCTGGAAAAGGAATACGGTACAATGCCTGAAATACATCAACCAAGTAAAAAAAGTAAAATAAAAATGGAACGCGGAGTCTTTAAATGGAAAAAAAAATCTGCCGGCTTTATTTTCATCCCGCTGAAAGAAATGCGAATTTCCTTCGCTCCGAAGTGAACTCGGTGAAATGTTTTTTATTTTATATAAAAATAATGCTAATAATAATGAGAACGAATAGCGAAGTTCCGGAATGCGTTCTGGCGCTCATCGCAGGTGCAGCATCGGATCCCAGCTTGAGGCGCTGCTGCCCCAGTGTCTTAACCTCATCAAGCGTCGAAACCAGGGGAGGTTTTGGGTATGGATCCAGGTCATCCGCTCGTTCGAACCCTCTTGACGAGACTTTTTTCCAACCTGCCCGACCGAGACGGCGTCCATTAGGCGTCGCCCCTCCGCGTGATACGCTGCCTGTATTTCCGGGATGCCTGGAATATTGCGACGGGGTTTACGTGCCCCAGCGAGAGGGTTCGCTAGGAAAGTCCCCCCACCCACCGGAACCCTTCGTAGTTAGATGCGGACAACAAATAGCGGATAATCATCACGGTTTAATGTCTGTTTAAAACACGTAATTGCGGAGGATGATTGAAAAATGTTTACACTGATGTACTGTATATATCAGTGGAATCTCATTACAGTACAATACTGTACAACAAATCTTCGGTACAAAGAATTATCGCTTACAGCGAATGGGTTTTATTTGGTCCCTGTCCGATGGTCACAGTGTCCTCTTTTTAAAAATCTCGTTTTCAACGAATTTTTTTCCATAATTAAACCATTTTTAATGTCTCAGATGCTTTACTGTTACGAAATTCTACTGTATTTTGCATACAATCGATCTTCTGAACTCAGGGGAGCCCACAAATGATTGAACTAAGGAGTTTTGAATTCGGCAAAATTATGCTTATGGGGTATGCAAAAAGTTACAGGAAGGTAAATTGGGGAAATAGACTCTCTCCAAATTGAAGTGCAGTAGACTAGCAATAAAAATTTTTTTACACAGATTTTTTTTCGTAAAGAACCTCTACAACATTAAGAAGCCAAAAATAATTCGTTTTACGGAGAAAACTGCTGAGATAAAATTATTGCAGAAAGTCTACCTGTATTCTGGACCTCAAGCAGCTGGAAAAATGCAGAAAAAAGGGTGCTGAACTTGGAGAAAAGGATAAATTTGGCCGATTAGTCCCCGTTTGTGTTTCGAAAAGCATCGTTACATTTGTATTGCTCTTGGGTTCCTTGGACACCGGACTAATTGCTAAAAGCCCTCGGAAAATTTGAGTTTTGCATGCAAATTTGAGTAGATAGGCTTAGAGTAAGAAAGGTGAATATCAAAAATTTGGCATATGCTGGTTATATGACGTACAAGGGTTCAACTCAGAAATAAGGTCCTACTAATTTGCCATCTTTGAGCCAATAACAGTACAAAATTTCTGCCACGTTTCTGATGCTCTGGTGTCATGGAAAATTGAGTTCCCTAACACGTGATGGACTTTTTGCCCGAAACACTTTTTTTTTTGTTGCAATAATGCATCCTTTTTCCAAAAATGGACTTGGCAAAAAAAAATTATTCTACCTTCCAAAAAGCAAATTTGTTTCTGGGAAACGTGGGCTCCAGCGTAATTTTTCAAGTATTTGTGCATGATTGAGAATCCTTTAAAATTGTCAGTTTTAGCACGTGGTAGTGTGTGTGTAGTCCTTTGGATGAGTATTTGGGTACAACATTTCAAAGGTTCTTGGAATATGTGAGTTATTTCAGATTTCGTCACATTTTTAAGTTCAAGATTTTTTTTTGGTTTCCGAAGCCAAGTTGTCATTATATTTGACTTCACAATACGCTATCAATAGTCTGATCAAGTAAAGGAATTCATATCAGAGATGATGAGGCCCATTAACCGGAGCACCACAGCATTGACTCAATGAAAGTCTCGACGAATCAATTGAAAGTGTTAAAATTAACATCATTTGTCAATTTTAAGGCATTTTTATTTATTGGCGAGAAACCATCCCAAATGAAAACAAGTGCCATTTCCTCTCCGAAATTCTTCTCACTACCATCCATGTGTTCAAAAAAGAATTTTTGTCTCATCTGCGTCCACTGAAAGTGGTTTTTCGGAAAAAGCCTAATTTATTTGTGTTGATGCGTGCAATAGTTATTTCTATCAACATTTTCTATTGATTCCTGTTTTTTTTATATCAGGCAAAAATATATTTTGAGGAACTTGTGTAAGACTTTGGAGAAATCCCTTGTTGAAGTTTCCCCCTCCCATATTGTTTTGGTGTGTGTGTGTGTGTGTCTCTCTCTCTTTTCGCGGATCATGCAGTAATTTATGCGTCCCTCGGGTGTTTACTGGTTGCGAAGCCGGATGAAGCGGTTCACTTCCGGTTTTATGCTGATCAAATGTTGGGGTTTAACGTGGGCAACTGCTGGGTCTTGGCCTATTTGAAACCTTCCGTACTAGCCTGATTTCCCTTCAGCATAAATTTAAATCTTTTGCTCAGCGTTTCCGGGATGCTAGCAAGCATATTTTCCTCTGGAGTTTTTTTTTATTTTACAGTACTTTTATTTTTTTGCGTGTGCCAAAGTTGGGATTGATCGCATACTTTTGAGTACCGTAAACGGAAATTTTTTGAATTTTTGTGTGCCAAAAGAGGAAGGAGGTGGTCGTGAGGGAGAATTTTGCTCAACAAGGGATTTGCTCATCATGATGAAAATGAAAGTCTGATTTGCGTTTAAACGATTTTAAAATTCAACAAAATAATGATTCAATCGAGCTTTTTTTTTAACGAGCAAAAACCTTGCTGAGATTATGAAAAAAAATTATTTCCTCTGCGGTGTGCAAACTAGCATTCTGACTAAAGATCCAAAATTTATCCTCGGAACTCTTGGATATTTCTAATCTTGAGTAAAAGCGAAAAGAAAATCAGAAAAAAAAAATCATTTTTCTTTCGGGACATTATTGTGGTTCCTTGAACGAACAACCCATAAGGAGACTGGTTCGGTGTCTGAGGCATTCGTTTTTGGGACACGGTTTTCTCGAAATAATGTGCTTTTTGTCAGTATAGAAGTGCATGCGTGACCCAATTGTACAAGAAATTGAATTCTTCGTTTTATGAATACCGTAAACAATTTTATAGCTCTGGGACGTTGTTTTCATCTTGTAAAGCAGACCATTCCAGACAAGGAAAACTATTATGAATCGGTGCTATTTCATGAGAACGTTGCATCATGCCAATTTTTAATTTTCTTCAGATAACTAAGATCCTGTACATTTGAATATTAATATTGTCTTGTAATTCTGACAAAGAGTTCGAGCGACCCCTTGTTTTCGATTAAATTATGATCGATTTTGTGCACAAACAAAAGATTATAATTCCTTATTTTTTTAGCCATTCTCATATGAGAAAAAAAATGAAAGATTTTAACCTGAGCTCCTTGAATTTTTGCTAATACATGTACTCTACTGGTATTCGTAATCAGCGTGAAGATCCTCCATCGATAATAACTTCGACGAAAATTAGCCTGGAATGCATTTTTCAGCAATTGAAAGGTCGCAAAAAATCGTCATCCGTGGGAACATTCAACGGATACCATGACATAGCCAAAAATAACTTCGAAAATTTCGAAAACAATTTTGCCGAGTTTATAGAGGGAAGCATAAGTTGAATACTGTATTTCGAAGGTTAATGGATCCAATCAGCACGTGCTGCTAGAATTTCTTTGAAAATTTATCTTTACACGAGGTTTTTGTAGCTGTGCGTGAATCATGATTTATTTTTACAATATTTTGAAGCGTCCTCGGTTAGTGAGGGAACTAAGTTTTTAGTCTACGAGTCTGTTGATGGAAGACAGATACTTTTTTTTTTGTGGTGAATTTACTGACTCTGATGGTTCTCTTTCATTATATTTGAAGGCTCTCGTGCATTATTTCAGCACTTTCGTAAGACTTCAAGCGCGATTAGCATGCGTATAAATTGTTCCTCAGTCTTCCGCGTCGCTCTCCGAATTGATGTCGGAAATCGGCCCGGGGTTAAGTCAATACTTTCGTAACTTCGAGAACGTTGGAGCGTGTCTGCCAGACTCCCCCAAGTTTTCATCCATGGGCATTGAATAAAAGAATAATAATAATAAGGAAGGAACGTCATGATAATGAACCCCTTGGCGAAGGGAATTTTCGGGGCTGCGCTTGAAATATTTTCCGGCTGGGTTTCGCGTTAGGGGCGTCGAATGGGGATGGGATTTCCTTTTTTTTTTTCTCTCGGCGTTTTATTTTTCGGTCATAATTCAGATCGCAGTTACAAAGGGACTGGGGTTTCCGTGATTCGGGAATGAGCGTGAGGAATACAGCAAGTGCCTGGTTCAGGAATGTCGCGAGTTTTTCTCGGGCAGGAGAATATGGAAATGTCAAGTCCCGGGAATTTATGCGATCGTTGGGGTTTATCGTCGTCGCGTCTCGGGTTCTGGCCGGGGGGTTTGACGTCTCGGAACGTCTTTCGTCGAAATTTACAAGAAGGAAATTTTCGAGATTAAAAAAAGAAGGAAACACTGAAAAATTTCAAAGCCGTTCAATCCTTTTATTCTCCCTCATTTTTTTGCCTTTGTTGCTGATGACTCTTAACGTACTTGTCACATCGTCGGTTGACCAAATTTACTGCGTGAAACGAGGCCTTCGAAACCATTTTGGTTCTTTTCTTATTTCCTTATTAATCACTGGAGTCTGTAAGTTATCAACCTTGAAAGCAGTTTTATTAAATGAAACGAGAATTTCTTGTGGCCTAAAAATATTTCAGGATTCTGTCCGGTTTTAGCGAATTACGAGCAGGTTTTATGCATGCTTTCGCAGTCTCTCGTGAAGGACTTGAAAAAGTAAACATACTGTACCAGCTGGCTTGAAGGTGAAGCAAACATTTTTTGAGCATAATATCATTTTTGTGGAAGAAATTATATGTGCTTTTGTTGATGTGAAACTACTGAAACTGCTGCTGCATTCCAAACAAAAATCACGTGGAAATTTGCACGAGCCATTTTTTGTTGAATTTTGATCCCGCTGTGACAATTGTTGATATTTATTAATTTTGTTGTTTTACAGCAAGCATGGTTAGCTGTATTTACATGCAGGTTTTTAATGATCAGCTCAACGATTCAAAAAATGACCCCGATTCTCGTGATGATTTCTCTAAAGATTTTGAAGAAAGAATTCGGTTGAAATTTGACAGCGAGATTTATTTCGAAAGTTGCGACTGACTTCCCTTTGAAAATGGTAGTCCTCAATAGTTTCCACTTCTTATATTCATGTCATTTTCTTTACTATTTCGAAAGATTAAATTCTCGTCTTGCATCATATCGTATTTTTCCTTCTGTTTAATGCGTATAATAAAAAACGGAACTTTTGCATCAAAAATCGTGAATGATGAGGTTGTGATATTTTCTCTTGGATTAACTGATAAATTTCTATGACAATTCTGGCAAAAATGTCAAGTCGAACGATTGTGCTGGCGATAATTCATTTCTGGAATAATTCTTCTAAAATAACGAACTGTATCTAAATTTCTGATTTTCAACGACTTATAGACATTCTAATACTTCGAGGATAATTAATTGCAATGAAACAAATGTTATTACGACTTTTTGGATGCACAGTACGGTAATTAATTACAGTGCATTATAGTTTATCAGAGTATAACTACGATTATCCGGGCTGTGTTAAGCTCGGAGTTTCAGCCGGAAAAAAATAAAATTATAAAGAATATTAAAGATATATCGGCTGTAAAGAATTTCATCCCAGATTGAAAATATGGTGTATTCCGAAATGGCCTAATTTGATTTTAACGAAATTCTCTGCGAAGTCTCACAAGTCTATCAATACAATCAAGTTATTTTTAATCATAATATATTACGCGGCATTAAAAAAAATCATAATAATTTGTTTCCTGAGCATTTGACACGAAATTCTGCAAAATATTCTGAGTAATCCGAGCTGATTTTCTTGGATCAGAAATGATGTCAGCCGCTTCGTCTCCTCAGATCAACTTTTAATCACGACAAATTGATTATATTTATGGGCATTGAAAGTAGTTCGAATAATCGGTTCTTTCCTTTACGTGTGAAAACGATTTACTGTTAATACCGTATTAAAATTCGTTGCGAAAGTTGAGAAAGTCTTCCTTTTTCCTGCATCAAGGTCAGGAACCCGAGAAAGCTGAAATTATTTTTTGGGTGGCTGGGGCTGGAAAATTTCCAGGGGGGGGGGGGGTACTGTACTGAATTTGCGAGACGGAAGAACGTGTCAATTGCTTGGAGTATTTCGCGGAAATGTGCAGAAACGTGGAAATCCAAGTAGATGAGAGTGGAAGGCGGCACTTTTGCCGAAAGGGTGCTGGAAAAGGCAAGTGCTTCAAAAACATGCATGTTTTTAAAAATCTCTTGATCTAGTTTCGCTTATCGTGTCATGATTGTAAACTTGTCATAATTTTCAAACGACGAATTTATCAATTGGTGGTTTGTCGGTTCGAGGATTTTTGATGATCAATCGATCAATTGAGTGAGAGTATTAATTCATCTGAGGTCAAATCAATGACGGCACTTTTGATGTCAATAAAGGAATGAAATAGGCGACTGCTTTAAAAACAAATTTTAATCTAGTTTTGCCTATTCTAACATTATCGTAAATTATCAGTTCATTTTCGAACGACTCATTAGTCACTCGGTGTTTGTCGGTTCAATAATTTTGATCATCAACCGATGGAGTGTGAGGAATAATTAATCTGAAGTTAATTAATGAAGACAGGAAAAAACTCATTTTCCTCCGCCATCGGAAGCATTATTTTCCTTCGTCATCCTAACTAACATTTGGAAAAAAAATTCTTTAGAAAAAGTACGGTAATCTGATTACCTTGTGAAATGCAACGTGATCGCAGGAAAGTTCTGAATGGCTGGCTGTTGCCATCGAAACATTAAAATGCGCGTGGAACTGGGACAACTTCAAAGTGATCATCGACAAGCTTTATTGTGAGAAAGCGGAATATATTTTTTCCCATTGCAACTTGAAGCACGAAATACGCCGAAACTAGAGAGAAATTGATCACAATTTCGAGAGAGAGTTTTGCTTGTTGTAGTTCGAACCGTTCGAAAGAGATTTTAATACTTTTAAATCTACTTTTGTGATCTTCCCTGAATAAGTTGTGAGTTTTGTTTAATGATGTCCGTTTTTCAGAAAACGAGAAAATTGACGCAATTTTTTTCATGTACGTATACGAGTGACCCTGAAGCCTCGGTGAAATTATTGCGGTTTTCGAAAATATTTTGAGGATGAAGCAATTTTGGTCCAAGGCTGTTATTTTCTATGGGAATGTCCCTCTTCTCTTGAAAATGACCTTACCGTATTTTTATTTTTTATTTTTGGTTCGGAACTCCAGTCAGGAAAATAACTTTCCATCAGCGAAATTAGCGGGAGAATTTCGCGGAATCAGTTTACGGGTTCGGTGGTTCACGCATCTCATTCCTAAATTAATCGAATGCAAAAATCGGGGAATTTTTATTGCGACACGGTTCCGGGATTGCGTTTCTTATACAGTAGTATTTTCTTCGCTTCCGTGAAAACAAACGAACCAGACCAGAAGGAACTTGTGCATATATATATATATATTTTTTTAATCATTGCCAGAAATTTTTTTTTTAATTTTTTTGGTTGGTTTTTGTTGCTTCCCTCGGAACCCTTTCGAGGCACAAGCGGGTCCATCAGATCTCGCTGATCTGACGACAGCCACGCGCTCAAACGTGGTGGTCTGGGCCTAAGCGACTGTAGATAAAGTCATTTATCTGTTGGAAGCTCGCTTTTGTGTTATGGCATGTGAGACGATTTTTTTCTGGTTTTTTGTTTTGGTTTTGAGAGGCCCCTTCTACTGATTTTTGTTGCTGATTAAATTCTGAGGTGGGAGGGCTTTGACCCTTTCTCCCTCCAATGAATACATTGCCGAAATTTCTGCGGGGATGGCGAGGAATTATGGAATTCTGAGAGGACGCAAGGTGAAATTCTTGAATATTTCATTTTGGATCTATTTTGTTCTCAGACAAAACACGAGACCTAATCATTGAATGCATTTTTCACTCAAATTTAAGGCATGTAATTGTAGGATTACAAAAGGAGGAAAGAAAAGGATCAATTCCAAGAATAAAACACATGGTTCAGCTGGGGATTTTCTTAGGAAATTTCAAAAAGATAAACAGATAAATATATTTCACTTGTCCCCCATAATTAATCCACAGAACACACACAGTAGAAATATCAGAAACAATTCAAATTATAACTCGCAAAAGACTGACTCAGGAATAATGAATATCAAAAATGTTGGAAGAGTGACCTTCTATGGTTTTCACTCTCTCCCTTCCAAGAATCTGCACTGTTGCACCTGATTGGCTGAAAGGGATAAATTAATGGCTCAAATATTCAATTAACATGGACTGCCATTTAAGACTAGCCCAATTTAATTATTCCAGAGCATTCTATATAATTTGCCACACATTATATAATTGGTGAGCTAATTATTCCGCCAGGAGGCACATACTTGTTGCTCTTTGTTTTTTAAATTTCGTACGGAAAAAGGAAGCGCGTTATCTATTATTCGATGGTGTTTTGGTGGTGTGAAAGCGATCAAGTCTTTCATTGTTCGGTGAAATGCTTAATTTCTTCAGACCAACACACTCTGTTATTGAAAGTAGAGAAAGTCAAACTTGAGCGGGCAAATCTGGACGATAACTTTCAATTTCAAGTGCAATAGAGTTGGAATCTTGTATTCTTTCAAAGTGTTTACAAACATCATCCTGGTAATAAATGGTAGATATGTGAAAACCAAAAATTGAAATAAATCAATTTGTATTTACAAATGACAGCATTCGATCTTGTCATCGTTTGAGAAAGACGATACATTAGAAAATTTCGATCAGAAATTCATATCTATTCGATTCGGCATATACAGTATTCATGATTTCCAATTACAGTATCCTCAAATAATCAGTGATGAAAGATCAAACTTAATTCGCACGTTGACTTAAAATTTATCGTGACTCAACAACTAGAAAACAAAACTGGAAAAATGTTATCCATTATAGTCGAATGAAACCTGAAGTTTCGAGTTGATGACTCATCGTAAACATCATCAATGAAATTTGGCTCAACAGAGGACAGATTTGAAATAAGGTTGAAATTGTCCGCTAACTTACGGTGTACTGTATTTAATGTTATCTTCGAAAAAAGTTCGCGACCTTGATTTTCGTGACGAATTAATGAATGTCAGGTTCACTTTTTTCACGTTGGGAGATACGATAAATTAATTCCAAGTTTTTACGTTCTTTTCCTCTGTATATTTTACTGCCTTCAAAGTTTCAATCGTTTGACAAACGCTCTTGATTTTAATACGATGGAAGCGTTTGTGGCTAAAACACTAAAAAAATATAATCGAAGTTCCAACATTTACATCAATCGCACTCTGTATCATCAATCGCCGAGGGTGTGAAATATATAAAAAGGTTAATTTCAATTTTGAAAAAAGGTTTTACCCATCGAGTCAAGATTTTCTTAGTCCGTTGCTTATATATATATTTACTCAAAGAGCTGCTTGAAAAATCATTTTTCCTGAAATCCAACATCAATCAGTTGCCTCAATCAACGCTTTCTTGCCCGCACTCGAATTCCTTCGACTCCACCTTATTCCTGATGATTTCGGAAATCCTTGGTCAGTTTTCTCTCGGACCTTGATGAAAGAGGCTCGTTAGTTATTAAGTAATCGATATGTGGTTGACCTTGCTGGAAAAGACGTGAGCAAATAACCGGGACGCTGGCAGTACTGTTCTCGAAGCGTGCCAGTAACAAGCATGTCATCTTTTCGTAATTTTTCCCCGTGTACGGGAGATCATGAGAGGAAAACGCAAAAATTATAATTGCGCAGAAAGAATGAATAAAAAGTCACGATCAGTATATTTTATTATTTTTCTACTATTTTTTTTTTAGATGTGGATACGTTAATTGCTGAGCTTCAGTCTGCGTCGAAACAGCTCGCGAAGAAAATTTCCTGCGTGCATATAAAAATGCAACCGATTGGTCATTCTCGCATTTGAATTTTCAAAGCCCTTGAGCAATAAGACTAGAATCTCTTGTAATTATTCGTATGGTGAAATGCCGAACTCAATTCACGAAAAGTAAAATAAATGGGCGCATGCAATTATTTTTGTTCGGTGTCGCAGTTTGAAACCCGCATTTATCTGAAGGAAGTCGCCTTTAATTTGATGTCCAGCAAGAAAAAATGCACCGGCACATGCTTTTATTTTATTCGCGTTTCGTAATCTGAAACTGATTTCTTTGAAGAAAGTCGCTTTCAATACGATACCCGACAAATACAAATTATCGCTGCGTTGGTTTGTCCCTTTCTTATCTTTCGAAGGAGGCAATTATTCTGAATCGCAACGTAAGATTATTCAAAATAATTTATTCAAATTATTTTGAATAATCCCTTAGGCAATTATTCGAATCTTGAAGTAGGAAACGAAAGTTGAAATCCATTCCCAATAAAGTCGACCAACGTCCATGACAGGAAATCAGGAAATGCTGCAAATATTTGGTAACATCCGAAAGAAAACTCACAGATTATTCAACAGCGGAGTAAAACTTCAAGTGGGCCATGATTTTCACGTCTTAAACTTCAAGGGCAAAGGAAAGTCCCATTTTCTCACAGTTATGACAACTTTAGAAATGCTGTTTTGTGTTGCCTTGAACATTGTTTGTTTAAACCTCAACAGAACTTTAATGTACCAACACTCGGTGGGATTGCGTTCATTTTTCCCTTGACAACGTTTTCTGGTGATATTTCAGTCGGGCATTTTGCCTCTCTTGAAGATTAATTGTGGAACCCTGAGAATTTTGTTATTCTTATTTGCTAAGTATGGAATCACTGGAATCTTTACAATATTTGTGTATCTCCTTTGATGTGGAGAGAATTGGGAATAATCACAAGACCTCTTTCTATGCAGAAATAGTCTTATTCACACCACCACAATTTCCACAAGACAGAGACACAAACACAACCCCAGAGATTTCCTATGTCTCAACAATGATCAGAACATCAATGCCTGATTTTGGGCAGAAGCTACTGGGGTTTATATACAGTCAAACCCCGTTAATACGCCCCCCAATGAAGGGCCACCCTTGGCAACCGCCAAAATTTCAAATGAAACAAATCTCCTCTATGTTAAAGTCTATAGGAAACCTTGATAAGACGCCAACCGCCATCTGCCAGCATTCTTGGTGAAACAAAAGTGCTGTTTCCAATTAGTTTTGTCTTTGTTTCAATGCCAACATTGGGGTAGAATTATAATTTCTGCCAAGAATCTTGTATTTGTATGAAAAAAAATGATGTTGAAAATTTTGAAAAATATATTGACCTAATCTTAAAATTTGAATAAATTGATGCAGTAAAATTTATTTTCTGAAAGAGTGATCCATTGATCACAGCAATACTCTTTGGAAAATTACTGAATTTTCTATACATAACCTGTATCTCTATGGCTTTTGGAGGAAAATCGAGTATTTTTGATCAAATAATTAAATTTAAATATTCGATAAACCGCCAACCTCTTTAAACCGCCAAAATTGCTCTTAGCAAATGGTGGCGTCTTATGGGGGGTTGACCGTACTTTGAAATCTTGCAATATATTATGTAACAAATATATTGGTGAACCAGGAAGAGGTACTTAATTGAGGGACAGATCTGGGTTGGAAGGACAAAGTTCAAAGCTGTGTCCTTCAACAAATGTCAAGTCAGAATATAATATAATAATACATATATTAATATTCTAGGTTCTTGAGGATCTATTTCTTGGAAGAATAATAATTATTATTATTTCTCTCTTCCTTTTCTTCTTTCCTTTTTCTCTCACTCCAAGTTGTTCTATTTTACGACTTCTTGTTTGTGATTATTTCATTGTGATAATTTCTCAGTTATAAAAATGTGTAAGCCAACCAGAAGGAAACTTGAAACATTATGTACTGTAATTGAAATCCATGAAAAAAATTCATTCAACTTTTGCAATGTCGAATTCCTCTGTTTCCAAGCAAGTGTACAGTACAGTACTGTACTGTACTAGACAATTGACTGGCTTCGTGGGCCAACATTCCAAATGATGAGTACAATTTACGTTTTCATCTGATCCTTGAAACTATAGTTTCGCAAGTTAACTCGCGCAGATTACCATTTTAGCCAGTTCTTTCGATAGCTGGCGATTGCAGACATTTTATCTTCTTGCCCCAGGGGGTGAAACTTGAAAGCGTGGGAAGCTGGAATACCGTAATACAGTACATACTACTGGCGAGACACAGTCTTTTGCTTAAGCTGGGTCACACGCAATAAAAGACGCTGTACTGTACTGTACATACCAAAGATAAGGAGAGGTTTTAGAGTCCAAACACCAGACACTTGAGGAGGAATTCCGCAAAACCCTTTTTATTGACAACTTCTCCCCAAAATGAATGATATTGTATAACTAGCACAACGTCGAAAAGAGGCTCGTCCTTGAGATTTTCCCCATTGAGTGAAACAAAAGTGCAGTAATTTACTGTACAGTACTTCAAATTCCCTTTTCAAAATACTCAGAAGAAATTTCAGCCGGAAGATTAATCATATTTGCACTTTGGATTACAGTTTTCCATTTGCCTTCTTATGACCAGCGTTGAGAATTTTTTTTACAATTTAAGAAGGTGTCAGGAGTTGGATGAAGTGCTCTTTTTATATAATCCTTTCGAAGCAGCTTTTTGCAAGCAAATCGATGAATCACCCTACTTTTTGTTAGCTAAAATTCAAGACAAACTTTTTTTGTGTGCATAAATTATTCACATTATGCATTAGGCTTTGCTACCTCAAAATATTTTCGAACAAATTGGACAGCTTATTGCCAACATTTGAATAACAATGGAATCCGATTCTGCGAATTTGATTTTTCTTTTCGAATACTTGAGTCAGAAACTGCATAGAACAGTATTACTGAAATGAATGTAGTAGGATATTATGTTTTTTTTTCATTTCAGATTTACAAATTTGCCTTTTTTCGGCCTTCGGTTGAATAAAACGGAAGTGATAAACCGGACAGGTAACAATAATTGTGCATTGGAACCGAAATTTATCATGCTTTCGTGTTTTAAAGGAAATGTACTTTTTAAAATGCGGGCTATAAAATAAAGGGAAGACTGAGGGTATCCTGCATATAAGAACTGCAGGTAATGATCAAATATAAAATTATTTCTTCAATCTGCTATAAATCCCTACTTCTATCTGGAAATGATTAAAATTCAAGTCGAATAAAACATGTTTCTAGCCGCACTATCATAAAATTTCGTATTCATCGATTGTAGTCCCAAATGAATCAAGCTCTTTCTTTGAATGGCTTATGGAACCGCATTTTAAAATGCTAATCGGAGAAATTGGTAAATGTCAATGAGGCTTCTCTGAATTGAAAAATATTAAATTAAGACGCATTCCAGTGATCATATCAAAAGGTAAATTTTCTTAGGACTGCTAATAAAAACAGTTTTAATTTCTGAATTTTCTTCTAGGATTTCCTGTTACAGGAAATTTAAGCCTCAATATTTTAAAATTTAATTCGAAATAAAAAACTTTTATTTGTAAACAGCCATTCACTGACTAGAACTGACAATACTGTAGTATTTATTTTTAGAAATGTGTGTAGCTCACTGTGTTTCCCTGCAAATGACCCCTGGTCATATTGAAACACTTTTGATGCTTTTTTACGCATTTTCCTGAAATAAAAACCTTACCCACTACCGGGATGTTCAGAAAAGTAGTCATTTGATCACTTGGGCCAAGAATAATTTTCATAACTGATGAATCATTCCTCTTATTCGCAAACTCATTCAAACTCTTTCGCCAATGATCCATCAGTAGATTTGATGACAATACCCGTTTCAGGGAATGAAATTCACCTTCGAATCGCAATTTTCAAGAATTTTCTTCATTTTAGGTTCTTCAGAAAACATCTTTTCGTATCCTGAAAAAGCTGAAAACCATTTTTTTTTCATTTCGACCCAATGAACCCTCAAAGCCATTGGCAACGTTTTTGTGGGGTTCGTTTATTTATAATCTTGGTGGTCATATCAATTCAATTGAATCCTCAAAATCGGACAAATCTTGACGGAAACTTGAATGAAATGCAATTTATCGACTTTTGAGAGTGATTGCTTACACCGTTCACCAGCAGGTATCTAGGTTTAAAATTCGGTCGCCTTTTTCGTCGCAAACTGTATTTAGAACGAGCTATAGGATGAAAGAGCTTCTGAAAAAATTTTGAAAATTCAAGTAAAATCTTGTTCGAGAAGCTTTTGAAAAACTTCCGAAAGTCCTGAGGCTTCTTATTAATGTACAAGAAAATATCTGAGAGACGCCGAGTTTTCGGTCCACTTGTTTCCCCCCTAAAGAGCGCTCCTTATTCGGGGGTTTTGGGGGCTTCATTTTTTTCCCCTTGCCCACCCACGCATTGGATAAAATTGGGTGCAATAAAACTGTCTTCTTAGCGAGCTTTTATTTCGCAATGTATTCACACATTAGGAAGGGGCCCGCAAGGCAGGAAATCTCTCATATAAGTGGGCCTTGCCCGGCGCAGATCCACGGAAAATGTTGTACTAGAGATTCTGCAACGTTTTATTCATTTACATGCATTGAAAGAATTTGTAATACCGTATTTACTTGAGTACCATGCGCCCTCATGTAAGGCGCCCACACAGGTTTTTCAGTTGAAAATTTTGCAAAAATCGTATCCCCGAGTAAGACGCGCACCCCAATTTTTAGTGAATCTAAAACCATAATTTCAAAAATAAAAACCAAAATTTTGACTTCAGGCATGAATTGAACAAAAATCTGATCAATTTTCAACTTTTTCAATACAAAAATGTTTTCTTGCTAAATTTGTTCCAAATTTCTCCATTATGATTAAGTATAATGCATACATAACTTCCTAAAACTTCTCAAAAATTTTGTACCTTCTTATGACGCGCACCCCTTTTTTTCTTCTGAAATTTGGGAAAGAAGTTGCGTGTGGTACTCAAGTAAATATGGTATTTTGCTATTCCATGGTTTGCATTGGGGGGGGGGGGGTACGGAGGGATGTATAACTTGATTTATTTTCCATTTATTGGGTACAGATTGTCACCGCAATATAAGTTGATGTCAAGTGTTGCAATAAAATGCAGCAATCAGTCTGGGACAGGACCAGGAATTCCTGGTCTAGCTTATCCTAGCAAAGGAATTCCTAAGTTAATAGATTAAAGTGCATTTCAACAGCTAATTTAATAAATAACTCAGCAAACTCTTCTCACAGCTGGGAATGCACTTGAAAATTGATAATTGTTTTTAATCATTTTATCCTAGCTCTGAGCTGTTGAAATACACTTTAATGTATTAACTTGGGAATTCACGTTTCAGGGATAATTAACAATTTAATCTATTCACTTGGGAATTCCTAAGGTAATAGATCAAAGTGTATTTCAACAGCCAATTGAATATAATTGATTAAACAAATTGATTAAAAACAACAAATCAACTGAACTGATGATGATATGATCAAACAAGAGCTGCCTATATATTCAGACATATTTAACCTCCATTGGTTTCTACTTTCTTTGATGGAAAGACCTTTAATAGGTTGATAATGGGGATTTGAAGATGCTGCAGTGCCAGGAAGCACCTGGTGAGAAGGGGAAACTATTAATATTCAGACATATTTAACCTCCATTGGTTTCTACTTTCTTTGATGGAAAGACCTTTAATAGGTTGATAATGGGGATTTGAAGATGCTGCAGTGCCAGGAAGCACCTGGTGAGAAGGGGAAACTATTATTGATTACCAGGAATTTATATTTAATGATTAATGCGCAGTGTGCTTGCCGAACACCATTTTAACTGGTCATCACAAATTTTTTCCTTGTCTTTAAAACCAAAAGATGACGAAAAATCCAGAATTTTTCTTGCTTCTCCAATGGGACTATTTTTACTTTAAAGATGTGACCTTTCCTTTTGTTTACAATTTAAAGCTGAATCTTGAAGGTTTCCACGCAATACAGTGATCAGTTTATTTCGAATTTGGCCATTTTTACTGCAATTTCGGAGTGATCCTGATGGTGTTTTTCTCGGATGCAGAAATACAGTATTGGAATTTGTAAAAACAGGTCTTCTCTCTGTATGTCGAACAGCGTAATTTTGAACTCGAAATTTTGAAAGTTGACCCTCAAAAACCGTTCGATGGACGATGTATTTCTCGCGCTAATGCTTAATCCGTGTTGTTTTGTGGGAACTACGGATTTTGAATTTTTGTAAGATTTACATCCAACACATTTCAGCTTTTCATGCTTCATGTCAGTAAGGCAGTATTCTATTCAACAGGTAAACGGAGGGCCAAGGAAAATACAAGGCCAGAACCTCCGTCAAAGACCATTCGTTTGTAGAATAAATTTTCAGTAAATCGAACTTATGTTCATTGACATGCGTAAGTTCTTAGCCGTTAACTGTTGAACCAGACGACGCGTAAAAACTGTTGAAGCAACTTTTTTTTTTTTAAGGTGTAAAATCGTGCGAAGGACTTTTTAAGAAGTTTGAGTATTTTTTTTCATGGCTCCTTGATTAAAATTCTTGACTCATTTTTTGATCAACCAGGAGACTCAAACGATAAACTAAAGTTTTATCAAGAATTGAGTTTTGGATTGCCCGCCTGAACAGTAGGTAATTATTTTTAAATGTTGAATATTTCGCATCGATATTCACCCCCTACCGATTTCTTCGTAGATTCAGGTAAAATATTGAATCTGCCCAATTTTCACGATTTTCCAAAATTTCAAATTCTGTCTTTCTTGTGGAGTTTTTTTTCCTTTTTTTTTTAAATATATTGCAGCCCACAACCGACGAGTGTAGGCTGAGAATATCCATGATTTGATGGACGTCTTGAGGCTGTACTTTGGATCCCTTTTACTATTTTGAAAAGTTGATGATGTATTGTAGTACCCGACTGTTGGGTCCGGCTGTCAAGGCCAATTTGCTCTCGCGGGCACGTTTTTATGAAGTCTCGGGTAGAGTTGCCTGTCATGATAATATGAGCCTCGTTTAGAGGCTCAAGTTATGCAGTTCATTCCCCAGATAACTTTCCTCTGAATTAAAGTGAAGGGTCGGTTTCTATTTACGGAATCGCTTGAAGCTCTGCAATTATCGCGTACTTTTTTTTTTTTTTTGAGTGCAGCAGACTGCATTTGAATTTCTGAAAAGATGTAGAAATCCCGGGATTAACAATGAAAGACTACAAATAAGGTTCTTCCATTATTCAGGCTAATAATATGGTGGGATGAAATTGAAATGGGGGGCATTACAAACTTTGATCTCCCGACTTGAATTATTCATAAAACTGTTTCAAACGTTATGCTAGTACTGTATCAAGGAATACATTTTATTGGGTGTTCGCAAGTATAGTGC
This sequence comes from Notodromas monacha, assembly GCA_905338405.1. Classification (NCBI taxonomy): domain Eukaryota; kingdom Metazoa; phylum Arthropoda; class Ostracoda; order Podocopida; family Cyprididae; genus Notodromas; species Notodromas monacha. The sequence goes on from CAJPEX010000898.1 coordinate 27,115, forward strand.
GTTTCGAAATTCCTCACGCCTTGCTGATTGAATAAAAATATATGTAAAGGGATTATTTCTTTGATTTTTTATGCCGTCGTCAATTCAGAGATTTTTCTGTGATCAAATACCAAATAGAGGAATCTTCACCTTGAGCTTGAACGTCACAAAATTTACCGAGACCAAAACTTATTTTTAAATATTCCATCTCATTACAAGGATGAGGCAAATGGCGTATTATTTTCGGTGACTGTGATTCCAATTATTTGCTAGTTCCAGGTATGAATTTCTTGAAGGTTTATGCCTCGTTTTATGGTGAGGATCCTCCAATTTTTAATTTTGGTCCTCGTGCTAAAGTCAATCCCATTCCACTTTCATCAGCAGTTATATTATTGGCTCCCAAGTTCAAGAAAAATTAGGGACGATGAGTTATGCTCAGACATTTTCATCCATGTACATTTCTGAAATTTAAAACTTCATCTTCGATGATTTTTAAATTTCCGAGGAGAATGAATCATGAGTCCATAGAAAATTTCACCCATTTGTCCTGAGGAGGAGGAGATTCTCACAGGCATCAAATCCACTCTTTCTTGATGTGAATTCAACGTAAATGGATGAATTTTTTTTTTCATAAATGAAGACGAAGTCACTGGAATTGTGTAATCGTATTTATTATACAAATCAAAACGCAAGTTTTTTTTTTTGGTGAACTGCGAGACTTTTTGGAATTTCTTTCGAAAAGCCAAAATACGCGTGACTGTTGAATGAAAAGAAGAAATCCGCGTCTGAACGAACACATTCGGGTTTATGGGCTGTGCTGAAATCTTTGCTGACGGACGTGATCACTCTCTATGGACTGCTTACTGATCTACCTATTCAACCTTCTTACGGGGGTCACGGGAAAAAAAATGCCTTCATTGTTCCCTTGGGAAGGAGAGTCGGAAAAGTAAATCCGTGTTGTTTGCCAGAGCGATCAACACCTCTTTTGAAAACGGACGCCAGCGTTGACATGTTTTTCCTCGGCGTTTTGACGTCGGAATAGGTACGGGGATCATGGAAATGACTTTTCGACGCCAGCATATAGTGGGGGAAGCGAAAAAAGGCGCCCTAATCCGTTGAAAGCATGCCGAAGCGGCGCTCGGAGCGCCTCTAATCCCGGCGATGCCCTGGGAGAGAAAGAAGAAGAAAAAAATAATAATAATGAAAATAATTCTGCACTCTATCCATTCCGCAAATTCCGCCCGACACGCATTATTAGCTGGGCAACGAGGGGGGCGAGAAATGCACAGGCTTTTGCCATTTCAATCCCCTCTTTATTTTGCATCATTCGCATGAGTTTATGCAATTTTTTTTTTCAAGTTTTGAACTGACGTTCGCAGAGGATCCCAGGATTTTTTCCTGACGTTGATGTGTTACTTTTATACTTATTTATTGTTTTATTTCGAATATTTTTACACCTGACTTTCTTATTGATGACAACTGTTGAAATTTGCAAGACTGCGATTGCGTGACTGACTCCTATATGATCGATGCGGTGATAAATCGGTTTTTTTTTTCTTCGAGAAATGCCTGATAACTGTTCCAATTTTCGCAATTTTGGGCATTGAAATGTAAAGAAGAAATAAAATCACATCGTTAGTGATAAATTCAGGTTTCCCTGCCCTTGACTTTGACGCAAAAAGGTTGTANTTTCTGAAAAGATGTAGAAATCCCGGGATTAACAATGAAAGACTACAAATAAGGTTCTTCCATTATTCAGGCTAATAATATGGTGGGATGAAATTGAAATGGGGGGCATTACAAACTTTGATCTCCCGACTTGAATTATTCATAAAACTGTTTCAAACGTTATGCTAGTACTGTATCAAGGAATACATTTTATTGGGTGTTCGCAAGTATAGTGCGTTTCGAAATTCCACACGCCTTTCTGATTGAATAAAAATATATATAAAGGGATTATTTCTTTGATTGTTTCTATGTCGTCGTCAACTCAGAGATTTTTCTACTATCCAATACCAACTTGAGGAATCTTCACCTTGAGCTTGAACGTCACAAAATTAACCGAGATCAAAACTTATTTTTAAATATTCCATCTCATTACAAAGATGAGGCAAATCGCGTATTATTTTCGGTGACTGTGATTCCAATTATTTGCTAGTTCCAGATATGAATTTTTTGAAGATTTATGCCTCATTTTATGGTAAGGATCCTCCAATTTTTAGTTTTGGTCCTCGTGCTGAAGTCAATCATCCCATTCCACTTTCAGCAGTTATATTTTTGGCTCCCATATGTTAAAGAAAAATTAGTGACGTTGAGTTATGCTCAGACATTTTCATCCATGTACATTTCTGAAATTTACAACTTTATCTTCGATGATTTTTACATTTCCGTGGAGAATGAATCATGAATTCATAGAAAATTTCACCCATTTGTCCTAAGGAGGAGGAGATTCTCACAGGCCACTCGTTCTTGATGTGACTTCAACATAAATGGATAATTTGTTTTCTTCACAAGTGAAGACGAAGTCACTGGAAATGTGTAATCGTATTTATTATACAAATCAAAACGCAAGTTCTTTTTTTTTGGTGAACTGCGAGACTTTTTGGAATTTCTTTCGAAAAGCCTAAATACGCGTGACTGTCGAATGAAAAGAAGAAATCCGCGTCTGAACGAACACATTCGGGTTTATGGGCTGTGCTGAAATCTTTGCTGACGGACGTGATCACTTTCTATGGACTGCTTACTGATCTACCTATTCAACCTTCTTACGGGGGTCACGGGAAAAAAAAATGCCTTCATTGTCCCCGCCCTTCCTCTCAGCCTTTTCATTTAGGCACAACAAACGGTCTCGCTAGTTGTGGAGAAAACTTTTGCCTGCGGTCGCAACTGTACAAAAAGGAGCCGCAAAACTGCAGCCTTATCCATGCCCCTAGTTGGAAATGACTTTTCGACGCCAGCATATAGTGGGGGAAGCGAAAAAAGGCGCCCTAATCCGTTGAAAGCATGCCGAAGCGGCGCTCGGAGCGCCTCTAATCCCGGCGATGCCCTGGGAGAGAAAGAAGAAGAAAAAAATAATAATAATGAAAATAATTCTGCACTCTATCCATTCCGCAAATTCCGCCCGACACGCATTATTAGCTGGGCAACGAGGGGGGCGAGAAATGCACAGGCTTTTGCCATTTCAATCCCCTCTTTATTTTGCATCATTCGCATGAGTTTATGCAATTTTTTTTTTCAAGTTTTGAACTGACGTTCGCAGAGGATCCCAGGATTTTTTCCTGACGTTGATGTGTTACTTTTATACTTATTTATTGTTTTATTTCGAATATTTTTACACCTGACTTTCTTATTGATGACAACTGTTGAAATTTGCAAGACTGCGATTGCGTGACTGACTCCTATATGATCGATGCGGTGATAAATCGGTTTTTTTTTTCTTCGAGAAATGCCTGATAACTGTTCCAATTTTCGCAATTTTGGGCATTGAAATGTAAAGAAGAAATAAAATCACATCGTTAGTGATAAATTCAGGTTTCCCTGCCCTTGACTTTGACGCAAAAAGGTTGTACCAATGTTGCACATTTTTGAGTAATTTCAACGATGACGAAATTTCCAAAACGTGACTTTTCAACTTTTTTTCATCCAGTTTGGAGACTTTTCATATTTTTCAGCTTCATTTGTTTTTGGCTTGGATTTTTGAAATATGCATATGAGGGTTGTCCCCTACTGCGTGTGTCAAGTCATTTTATAAAGGTTGTTACTATTTTTATTTTTTTACTTTACTCGAGAGGATATTTCAACAAGCTGAATCCATAAAAAAAAGCTCTAAACATCCGCCCGATAAAAGTCAGATATACAGTTTATAATGAGAAGTTAAAAAGTCCCCATTACAGCCAGAATTTCCTCTTGAAAAAATAGTCCTAAAATCTGAAAAATATCGAAGTCTTGAAATTTCATCGGATTGGTAAACTTTTTTTTTTCAAAGTTTTTCCATGGTTAGAAATATTCAACTGTGCACATCATTGGGACATGTTTATTTCAGATTGTCTTTTTTTCATACACAAATTTTTCTTCTTGATAATAACCCCAGTTTTGGCTGCCGTTCTTCAATGAAAAGTCTGTAATCGTGTCAGTTTCTATGTTCATAAATTCATTCGAAAGATTTGGAAGATGATATTCCTTTTTTTTCGCTTACCGATGTCAACATTTCAGAGGTTTATGTGATTCCCAACAAGAAAAGAAAAGGCGTGTGTTTTAACACAATTACGGTTGGTGTTGGTCTATAAAGGCTCTTCTGTATATATATATTTTTTCTTTTTCGCTTTCTTCCTGTCCATGAAGTCTTGGCAGGTGAAGGGAAGAAACGAAATTAGTTCGCCCCCGGGGACACGGAATCAGAGCATCGGGAAAAGGGGGAAAACGGTTTTTTTGTTTTGTTTTGTTTTTTAAACTTGTGAGTTCATATTTGGGTTGAAGCGCGAGTGCGCCTTAATGAGGTGTGAATTTCATTTGTGCGAAAGGTGTGAATCAAAAAAACCCGCGGCCTTGAATTCGTTCCATATTCTCCGGACTGACCGTTTGCCGCCGGTTCTGATGGGACAGCCTTTTCGAGTCACTTTTCATTTCCCTTTTCTTTCACAATTCAATGCCGGTGGTGTAACTCGATTCATTTATTTTTTTCCTTCTACATTTTACTAGACTCTCCCGAGATGCTGTAATTTTTTAGAGCAGAAATTTTTTTTTAATGCCTTCTCCTACGACTTTGAAGGGGACGTTTCCGAAATCAAAACTGTCCGGAGGAATTTCGAAAGAGGAAGTCGAGAATTGCGAGAAGTTTATGCAAGGACTTTTTTTTNCTGACTTTCTTATTGATGACAACTGTTGAAATTTGCAAGACTGCGATTGCGTGACTGACTCCTATATGATCGATGCGGTGATAAATCGGTTTTTTTTTTCTTCGAGAAATGCCTGATAACTGTTCCAATTTTCGCAATTTTGGGCATTGAAATGTAAAGAAGAAATAAAATCACATCGTTAGTGATAAATTCAGGTTTCCCTGCCCTTGACTTTGACGCAAAAAGGTTGTACCAATGTTGCACATTTTTGAGTAATTTCAACGATGACGAAATTTCCAAAACGTGACTTTTCAACTTTTTTTCATCCAGTTTGGAGACTTTTCATATTTTTCAGCTTCATTTGTTTTTGGCTTGGATTTTTGAAATATGCATATGAGGGTTGTCCCCATGACGCACACAGTTCAGTAAAATATTTCCAACAATGATAAAAATAAAAAAATGAAATGAGCTCTCCTATAAAGTTGTTCGACTTAGGTATTTTTTTTCGAGATTTGTAGGCGGGCTATTTTCAGTCTTATACATTTTATAATGAGAAGTTAAAAAGTCCCCATTACAGCCAGAATTTCCTCTTGAAGATATATTCCTAAAATCTGAAAAATATCGAAGTCTTGAAATTTCATTGGATTGGTATACTTTTTTTCAAAGTTTTTCTATGGCTAGAAATATTCAACTGTGCACATCATTGGGACAACCATCGTATGTTTATTTCAGATAGTCTTTTTTCATACACAAATTTTTCTTTCTGATAATACCCCACTTTTGGCTGCCGTTCTTCAATGAAAAGGCTGTAATCGTGTCAGTGTCTATGTTCATAAATTCATTCGAAAGATTTGGAAGATGATATTCCTTTTTTTTCGCTTACCGCTCTCAACATTTCAGAGGCTTATGTGATTCCCAACAAGAAAAGAAAAGGCGTGTGTTTCAACACAATTACGGTTGGTGTTGGTCTATAAAGGCTCTTCTGAATTTTTTTTTTTTCTTTCTCGCTTTCTTCCTGTCCATGAAGTCTTGGCAGGTGAAGGGAAGAAACGAAATTAGTTCGCCTCAGGGGACACGGAATCAGAGCATCGGGAAAAGGGGGGAAAAGGTTTTTTGTTTTGTTTTTTGTTTTTTTGTTTTTTAAACTTGTGAGTTCATATTTGGGTTGAAGCGCGAGTGCGCCTTAATGAGGTGTGAATTTCATTTGTGCGAAAGGTGTGAATCAAAAAAACCCGCGGCCTTGAATTCGTTCCATATTCTCCGGACTGACCGTTTGCCGCCGGTTCTGATGGGACAGCCTTTTCGAGTCACTTTTCATTTCCCTTTTCTTTCACAATTCAATGCCGGTGGTGTAACTCGATTCATTTATTTTTTTCCTTCTACATTTTACTAGACTCTCCCGAGATGCTGTAATTTTTTAGAGCAGAAATTTTTTTTTAATGCCTTCTCCTACGACTTTGAAGGGGACGTTTCCGAAATCAAAACTGTCCGGAGGAATTTCGAAAGAGGAAGTCGAGAATTGCGAGAAGTTTATGCAAGGACTTTTTTTTCGTCTTGGAAAGGAGGTTGAAAAGTGACGTCGAACAAATTAGCCCCTATACTAGAAAAAATGGATAATGTTCTGTAAATACGTAAAATTTACAACTGTTGAAAATACTGATATTCTAAGCACATACCTGATGCAAGAAGATCTGTCATATTATTAATTTGCAGCATGAATTTCATAAATTTCGAAGTTTTGTTTTCGTACCTCGAGCGAGGAAGTACTATTACTGTATTTTCAAATTTTCAAGCTTCTCAGGTACCATGAAAATCGACTCCTCACAAACACGTACATTTTTTTGAACATTAAAATATTCCATGATAAATGTGCTCTAATTCATATAATCAAAAGCAAGCTGATTTTGTGCTTCTTTTACAGATTATTTTACTATCATCTGTGCATATTCTAGCAAGACTCATTTATTTTCTTTGCTTTTTGATTTCCTTTTGATACCAAAAGATCAGATTCTGTGTGATTTGTTCTACACTGTTGTTTTTTACAATTTTAAATTAAGGGGAAACATTTTTATTACAGTTTTTTAAGGAGTTGTTTCTAATTTTTGACAAAAAGGAGAACCGATTAAATACTTTAGCATTGAAGTCTAAGGGAAAATGAGACTTGACTTAGGGATATTCCGAGATAAGGACACTCATGATGCACCAATTACGTCCGCATCTTAGGGTCTCACTACTACAGAATTGGCGATTTATTCAAATCGCTTAATTTTTTCAATTCTCCTGACTTATTATTGGCAGAAATTCACTTTACTAGCAATATTTCTCCCGCCTTCCTCAATAAAGAGGCGTTGGCAGGTCTTCATGGGTCTTTTTGTCGTTACTGTTTGCCTAATGTGCCCTTTTCGTATTTTTCTCTGCAAAGAAATGAAAAAAAAGTCTTTACTCTGCGTATTAAGATGCTGAAAGTAAGACGTACGTCTTTCAACCCGACCCCTGAGAATGTTTATTCCTCCGCCTTCTTCGTCACATATTGATTTGGCCGGGCGACGATTATTTCCTTGGGTAAACACGCCTTCTGGCCCCCGATGAAGGTTTAGAAATTTTTGAAGAAATACGTCGTGAGCAAATACAAAATTTTTTTTCGGAGGGGTTTTTCCTTTCTTTAAAAAGGGGGTTTCTTGAATGATTGCGACCTTTTGTTGATTTTTGAAAGGAACCTATAAAAGGTATTGATGGTTCTGATTATGCATCCCTTCATCACATTCCCTTCTATGTTTGGCACATTTGCTTAGGCTCAATTTTTTTCAGCTTGATGAAATAAAATCTTATGCAGTGCAGCATTTGGAGAGTAGACCAGAAAACGATAATAAAATCCTCGATATTCGGTATTTTTTTTTAAACCTTTTCAGGATGTATATCAATAAACAAATCATCAACGCAACATATTCATATCCAATTATGTTTTAAATAATCTGAAATGGGGGAGGGGATAAATACTGCTAACTCGCGTATTTGAATAAAGAATTTCCGTGGGAATTTTGCCATCGTTAAACAATTTTTGAGATTACTTAAATAACTGTCAGCCGTGAAAACCTTCGATATTCATTAAAGTTACATTTCTGGTCTGTCCATGTCGGAATAATTTTATAATTTTCCTGTCGTTAGATTCGACTGCTGTTTGGCGAGAAAAAAAAGTAAATTTGAGACACAATTCAGAATTCTTGTCGTAATGGCATGATGGTTTTCTACCATTTTATCTATTTTCATCGGATAAGTCAGAAAAAGCTTATTGAAGAAAAATGCTGAATAATGCATTTCGCCCAGGGTGTCAGGAAATGCTTCAGGAAAGCTGATTTTTCCCGTCACATAAATTAATTACGAGTTTCCTCATTTCAACTTTCTTTTAATGATTTGTTTTATTTTTATTGTTATCTTCCCATCTAAGCAAATTGACACGGGGGAAAATGCGTGCCATTGAACGAGAAGGTGCTGGAAAAATACTGTTACAGTCAACCCCTGCACAACAGGCTTAATTTGTGCAACAGTCTGTTGTGTGAAAAGTATGTTATGCAAATGCAATTATTTAAAAATTAAATTTTTTCCTTTTTTTATCAATTTTAAACCAACAGAAGTCTGTTGCGCGGGATGGAAAACTGCCTCCAGAGGCGGTCTGTTGCTCAAAAATCCATTGTGCGGGAGGTCTGTTGTGCAGTGGGTCAACTGTATTGTAAAGTCCTTTAAGCGGGATAAACGATCCTCTGATCGGAAAATCGTCTCCATTTCCCCCCAGCTTAAAACACGTGACCTCATGCCTATTCTCATGTCCCTCCTATTTTCATTTGACATTCTTTTCTTTCGTCCCTGCGAAGAACTGGACTAACAAGCTGGACATTAAAAGTTTACTGCCGTGAGACTTGTGGGCGGTCGACAATACCGACGGGACTTCGGAGGGGGTTTGCTTTGAACAAGAAAGGATCGAGGATGTGAAGTGCCTTTGTTTAACTTGGGTCGTCGGACAAGATATTTATTATGTTGAGGTTTTATTTTTTAATGCGTTGCCATATGCGCTAATTTCAACGCGCCGTTTTTTTCAGGAGGAAGATTATTTGTGAACGAAAGCTTGCTGCCACGAGTTTTACAAATTAACTCGTCGTTTGACTTTCATGAGTACGGTTGTGATTTTTTCTGAGCCCAGGTTTTTTATGTCTTCGCATATCTGTAGCGTCAAACGATATCGTTTTCAATGGACTTCCGGAAAATTTATTCTCCTACATAAAGTTACGTTATTATCTGACCTCTTCTATCCTATTGGATGAAGCTTCGACTTCAAGTTCATTTTCAAAATTACTGTATAGTGAATCTTTCAGTGTATTGAACACTATAATGGGTGTTTTTCATTTCATTTTATTACCTTGACGAGGTCCTTTTTATTGTATGTTGACCTCTTCTATCCTATTGGATGAAGCTTTGACTTCAAGTTTATTTTTAAAAATTATAATGAATCTTTTCATGGATTGAACACTACTATTGTGTCTTTTTATTTCATTTTATTACCTTGAATATTCGTCCCAAAAAAAAAAAAGAACCCGTTCTCTCTGATTTCTCGCCATCGTCTCGCACCGAATAACCCGACTTCTTAACCACATCAGTTTCAGTAATTTTCCAGTAAAATTCCCGGGGGGGGGGGGGGATAAAGGACTTTCTGTGTTTGTTTGTTCTTTTCACGGTCGTGTTTCAAACACCGGTCGGAGTGAAGGAGGAAATGATCGTGTTGCGACGTGTGCGGTCGGGACTGGTCGTGTGTTTTTGTTGCCGGGGTGTGCATCCCTGCAGCGTCGACTTATGGCTTGTTCCGACGGCTCTGCGCATTGACTGCTTAAGGACTATTCGCTTCGTCCTATGACGCGTTTGTGGGAGGATTTGTGGCTTTTCTTCCCCCCTTGTTTCGGGTTTATTTTTTTCTTCCTTTATTTTTCATTACTTGTTTGCAACAACAACAAGAATATATGTCGCAGTGTGTCTGAAGTACCCGCATTTTTGTCCTGTGTGGCTGTGTGGCGAACTATCGAGAACCTGAGGTTTACAAACACTAGGGGGTCCTGGAGATCAACGGTGTCGTTGATGCAAAGCAGGCAGTAATAAACTTGAACTAATCGTGAAATAAAGGCAAAGTGATTGAAATTCAAATGAGAAATAAATTTAAAAAAAGGTTTACTCTGCCGTGGAACACAGCAGGGGTTTCCTTTGTAGGAGACTAAAATGGTCCAGGTCGCAATCTAAAGCATCAACAAGATCTTTCAGATTTAATTACGCTGTTATCCCTGCAGCAACTTTATCTTAATTACATAGTAACGATCGATATAAATTGAAATATTAATGCTAAAATTAATTTCGTCCCAACAAAATAGAAAATTTAATTTAATAAAATTATGAAAAATTAAAAAGTCATCCATAAAAATTCACAAGGTCTTCTCGTCCCAAATTTTTCATCCATGAAAAAAACTCAGACTAGAAAGAAAGGTTCACAAGTAAAACTGCATCAGTCAACCATCAGGTAAAACCAAATGAAAATGGCAACACACAGCTGCTGAGCTCAGAAAATTAAAAAAAAGGAATGCATGGAAAAAAGGAACAAAGGAAAAAAAGATTGTCCCTTTCATCAGGCGAGAAAAATATTATTGTGTTGATCATGGGATCACTGGGATTTTCTGGTGACCATGTGATTAAGTTTTTGTCTGTGTTGGCTTTCCAGGCTTCATTTCCTTCACTATAAGGAAGTCACAGTTGAACATCTCTAATTTGAATTCAAAGTGACCAAATAAATTATACCTATGAATTTCTTGAGTTGGGAAAAGTGGCCTGATTTGTGTACAGTCAACTTTGATCAAGGGAAATTATTGTATGGCCTGAGTATACAGGTGTTACCTAGCTATTTGACCCTAATCCATTGCTGGTCTAGGGTTGAATTGCCAAGGAGTTGAATTGTGAGACAATGTCAAATGGCATATCTTCTACATGGCATTTGATGTTTCACATCTCTCCATGGGTCACATTTTGCAGCAGAGGTCAAATCAAGAGTCAATCTCCTAGCAAATTTGACCATTGAATTGCGGGATGGTCAAATTTTGGAATGGTTGAATTGCAGGAGGTCAAACTGTGAGGTACCACGTGTAAAAATGTATCATTATTTACAATTGTCATCCTATATGCACTAAGTTGAATACCTTAATCTCTTGTCAAAAGTTTTTAGATGATAATTTTCATCTGGTTTTCCAAGATGGGTAAATTTCACTTCAGACTAGTACGTAATACCAAAGCATTTCAAAATTATTTACCATAGCCAACCGGCAAAATTTCAGAAAATCAGGAAGTTTTAAACTGCATCGGTCTTCAGGGAATTGACCAGAAACCAACTGGAATTGTAATTTTTTGTCTTCGCTAGGTCCGACAGTATTGAATACGAGATTGAATTCAAGCAAATTCTGACTAATCAGGACACAAAACAAAGGAAAGAAAGATCAACTATCAAAAGTTTAATCACAAGCACCAAACATAACACAAAAAAAAAGATCGCACACTTATGAAAGAGCAAGCAGAATATGTAAAGCAGCAACTTGTACAAGTTTAGGCTCTGTTAAATTATTTTAATTTATCAATTTTGCCTAATTTTTGCACCTGCTAATTTATGCCTTAGTTTTTTTTTTAAACTACGTTTGCTGTATACTGTACATGCTATTTCGTGATCTTGTTATTTTTATATCTGATGTCTTGTGAATTTATTCTCTGGTGCTTTTGCTCAAAAGAAACTTTTTTAATTTTTTAAAAGAAAAAATTCACGACTGTGGATGCAGAAGAGTATAGAACAGTGAGAAGCTCGACTCAATATCTTAATGACGTTATATACAGAGAATAAATTTAAATCAAGGACGTTCCGGGTGAATATAACTTGATACTGTCCAGTAAAACTCCCTTCTATGGTAACATATCATAAATCGACATTCTAATCACTTCAGGATATTATTTTTTTTAACGTCGTTTTCCGCAATTGTCACCCTTGATTCTCCTTGATTAAATCTCATTGCTCATTTTAATCAAGATGAGTCTGTCGCACTCTGACGGAACGCGTTCTCTGCCTACCTGTGCCACCTGCGGTGATGCCCGTCTAATTTATCCCCCTAATTGCGTCTCGAGGTCAGGTAGCACTTCTGATTAGTACCTGTTTATAATATTGCTTCGTCCTTCGCGGGAATCCCAACATTTTATCGAATCCACCTCCTGCGAAGCTTCGGCTTATTCTCAGCAAAAATAAATAAAAATATATATGTATATCCGATGATTTATGCTGACGCGTGTTTGTCACGCTGTTGCCGGACATTCGGAAAGGAAGCTTCCCGACGAAGCCATGTTTGCTGGGAAGATGAATTCTTGCGCATTTCGCAACAAGCCTCATCAATATCTCTTGAAAGAATCGGCTCTTGGTACCTGTTGACGATAATTGACGGGCATTAGTGTATAAATTATCCTGAGGGTGGAATGCTAAACAGCCTGAATGCATATATCCCTAGTCAAATGCATCTGGGAGATGTTATGAGTGTTGTTCTGCGTCCTGTGAACGAGTCTCAGGAATGCAAGTGACCATAAGTGTTATAGCTTTTATACTGGGTACATAATTCAGAACATAATCTGGCAAAAACCACGCAGATTATTCGTAATGTAACTTGAAATCAAGTTTCAAGCCTCTGTCAGAATTCTTTCTAGGATATTTTTTGTTTCGAACTGAAATGGTGTTTTCCACGTATATACCGTGGAAACGGCGTCAGATTTACACGGACTTTGTTCAGTCGGAAAGGTATGCGTTGAAGTATCTTTTTTTATGACATAGCAAATAGGAGGAATTATTTATGGCCCCGGACTGATTTTCTCTGGTATCGTTTGTGGTTGAGGAAAGTGCACGTTTCCGTGTTCTTGATTAGGAAATAGCGCGTCACGCAATAACGCTTCTCAGGCGTAATGACTATTTCTGCGATGCTAAGATAATGAATCAATGAGCCACGCCCAGAAAAAATCGCCAATAAACGAAGGGGTTTAATTTATTTATACAAAAAAATGCATACGCTTTTGAATTGCTGAATTGAAGAATAAAAATCAGACGAGTCACTCTACACGACTTTGAACACTGTTTTCAGTGCGTCAAGTTTCAACCTTGAAATCAGATGAGAAAAAAATGTCTGCATATTTAATCGGTGCCATCAAGCCAGTCTTGGTTACCTTTTTTTTTTATTTCAAGTGTCTTGAGTTGTTGTTTAAGTTAAATTTAGTTACACACAAGAAGGGGAATTTAGGTGCGGAATTTCGCGCAAAAATAATTCGCCTGCCAAAATGTTCGCACAGTTGGAAATTTGAATTGCAGATCATGGAAAATTTTCCTCAGATATCATATGCATGTTTGCATTGCTAGAATTTTTGTGCGTTTCAGCTCCCGGATGAGAATCCTAAATTCCAAATAACAGTTCACTTTTTCATTTTGTTTCAAATTTTGTGCAAATTGCGAGCGAAATAGCAGATATGAGTCTTGTCATCCAGTGATTTAATGGAATCAGGGGGAAAAATAGGTCAAGTTTAACAAAGCTGGTGCAGTTTCATCAGCGCATATAGTACATCACAAATAATCTTTTTTTTCTCCGGAAAACATGATTTTCACTTTGATTCGACGCGCGCAAAAAAACATCGGTTGCCAAATTAGGCATTTTCGCGCGATTGATTTGGCTTTCTCTGATTTTTGCATGACGTGTTTTTAGGCATCCTGTAAAATGTCTTCTCTCCAGGCGGCTTCAAAAAACATTTTAATTTATGTCTTGTGATGATGATACATTTTCTCCTTGTACATTTTTTCTCGATTTATTTTTAAATTTTGTTTTAAATCCAGCAAGCAAAAAAAAAAGCGAGAGTTCTTGAGAAAATTCCATCGTAGTGTATCAAGTCCATAATCCGAGGCGCTGTATTCGACTTTGATTTTGCGTGCTTCACCACGCACTGCAAACTGATGAATAAATATAAATATTGACATAAATATATAAATGTATTTTTTGAGTGGTTCGAGCGGAAAAACTGGACTCTCGTCGAATTTGCCTTCCTGGGAACAGGCTTAATTATGTTTCATTTCGTTCTCTCATCTTCGAAGCCCATATAGAGAGAGAGGAGGTTCCCTTGAGGAACAATACTTGTTTTCATATTTGAATAATACGGCAGAACATTTCGAAAAATAATAATAATAATAATAATAATGAGTCGAGGTTGGATTCCTCCACTCGACGACTCGTTACCATATCTCGAGTCGCGCGCTCGGAGGACTCCGGGTCGCGTACCTCAGCTCTGTTCCCTGTCACTTTTCATCATCAGATCTGCATAAACGCAACCTGAGAGCTGCGGGGAGGAAACTAGGCGAACATCCCGTCAGAAAAATAGAAATAAAAGAACCAGGAGAAGAAGAAGAAGAAGAAAGATTTCCGTTCGAAAAGCTTCGAACAATGAGGAGTAAAAGAATTATGACGGGAGACGCCTATGAGCAAGAATCGAAGAAGAAAAAGGGGAGGAAGAAAAAAAAAAGTAGCTGGAGGAGGAATTGTGCGCCCCACTGGATCGACTGGCGCGTATAGGGCCAGCACAGCGAATCTTGTCACTCCGGGGCTGCACTACATTGATCGATCCCGAGTCTCGTGGCCAGAATATTCAAAAATCCATTTGACACGCGGGAAGGAATGTAAAGAACGGAGCTTTCGGAAATGAGAACGACCGGTGTGCGAAAGAAAAAGAAGAAAAGAAAACCGGATCTTTGCACTGAAGATGCTCCTCTATAGTTTTTTTCCAAGCAGCAGCATTATACAGTGAGACCACCAGATGCAGACATAATTGGTGCATCAGGAGTGTGCCTAAGCCAGGTCTCATTTTTCCTTAGACTTACATTTTATAATTTTAAGTTGGTGTTTTATGTACAAAATACTCACCATAATTCCATTAAAATAAAAATGGTCTCTCAATTTAAACTGATTCAATCAATATATTTCAACACAATATTTACATATGGGGAATCAAATACTGGTACCTCTGTTCAGTACTAGTCTGAAGTGAAATTTACCCATCTTGGAAAACCAGATGAAAATTATCATCTAAAAACTTTTGACAAGAGATTAAGGTATTCAACTTAGTGCATATAGGATGACAATTGTAAGAATATTATCAAATGTGTGAAATGGTTAATTTTGTGAAATATGCAGCAGTGCCTGGTGAATCTTTTTATGATGGTGTCAGGTTGTGTGTTTGGACTCTCTAGTACAGTGAGAGAAATGCCCAAGAACTTTTCTTTCATGAATATTAGGGTTGGAAATATCTGTTTCTTTTGATTTGGCCTAAAATGTATTTACAATTGTATCAGAAAATGCCCCTATGTTGAGTCAGTGTCCTCATGTCTGGCCTTTTTTTATTAATTTTTTATGGGAAAGTAAGTGTCCATATGTCAAATTGTTTGCAGGTCTACGTGTCTGCATGTGGGGGTCTCTCTGTATTTATATTGGGGTCAGATGTTGCCTCAATATAAGTTAGTGTCAAGCTGGATCAAAAGAGTAAAAGCGCATAAATAAAAGTCAATAATGAGCCAGGGACACAGGCTGGAATTCCTAAGTTAAGGATAAGGTGTATTTCACAAGGAATAATAACTACTCAGCAAACTCTTGCTTCAACTGAAATAATCCTCATATATGATATTCTTCTTTGCACTTGACTAGCTCAACATTTAATAATTATCCTTCATAAGGCTTATCAATCAAATTTGTGGTAGAGGATGAAACTCTAGAAACTACATCAGTGATGGTGCGCTTGTCCAACAATATACCTTGAAAAAATATTTCTGTGACGCGCACTGTGAAGAATACTTTCAAAGATACTCTTTAAGCTTATTCTTTATGTTTTCATTTTTGTTGCATGTGCGTGTGCAAAAAATCGTCCGAATTTGTATCAAGAGTATGTTCCTTGAAAGAAATCAAGGGTATTTGGGTTATTTTCTACCGCTCAGCTTTGGGCTTTTCCGCGACTCATTTTGCGCAATAAATTTATTCAACAGATCACTGAAGTCACTTCAGATTTTCACAAGCATTTACTGGAAATAGTCACTCATTTTTCTGAATGGTAGAATTTTTCACGAGCTCCCTTAAACCAGTGAAATTTTTGAAAAGCACTGAAGCTACTTTTACACGTAGCACAATGGCATTTCATAATTTTCTAAAAATCCTTCAAATAGCTAAAACACCTGCCCTCAAACTGAATAAATACTGTATAACATTTTCGTGTTGTCATTTTTTGAAAATATTGTTCGTACTTCACTCAACTTCTCGTGTATTTTGATGCGTTAAAACTTCGATATTCCCGTGACGTTGCATGAAAATCTTTCAAGTAAATTTTCTTTTGTCCATTTTTAGCATTAAATATAAATTAAGTATGTTTGCTTCTGGTTCATCTTTTTATTGGGGTCACAGCAGTGGTTTTAGATATTTTTGACTCGGAAACTCGTGAACTCGAAAAATTTCATGCCAAGGCCCTGACGAAACGTTTGAGCCATTTCTGTCCTTTTTTTTTACGTGGAAGCTGACTGAAAATGTTTTCCAATAACATGCCCCAGGAATTTTATCAATATGACTCACCTTCAAAATTTCGTCCAAGTCTGTCTCATCATCATCCGCACGAGACGCGATTTTCAAGACATGGTGACTCTAGACTCAAGATTACTTCGAGCAGAAAAATCGAACAACGTGAAGTTTCCTAATACTGTACAGTACAGTACTATGTGCAGTTAAGATTTTAGTATGATCGCCATTCTGTCTGCAAATATCGCTTGTAAAACCCCTTTTTTAATTTTTGCGAATGTTGGTGAGTTTCTTGATTATTCATCTATTCTGCGTTTAATGTTCATGTCCCGCTTCTCATTATTTCCGTTTTTTTTAATGCGCATGGCTGAGTGAAATGGCTTTCAAGAGCAGATTGCCTTTTCGGAACTTTAAAATTCCGCGTTTTTTATCTCCTTGTTTATTGCTGTATTCTCTGTCGATTCCCAGCGCGTTTTCAGAGGAATAATTTACGTGATGAAATACTGTATTGTACTTGATTTTTCATAGAACGAATCCTGTAGCATTTCTCAAGAGGATTAAAATGCAGTCGTTAAAAGCTTCCTCTGACCGAAACGGTTTTCTTTCTTCTGCAGGGAAGGGTTCGAAAGTTCCATGGAAATGCATGATGGGTAACTATTTTTTTTTTGGGCATCAGAATCGTCCGAAATACACTGTGGGAACAAACTTTTTGACTTGCGGCGAGTTTTTTTATTTTTATTTCTTCCACAGCAGCCTTGTTTTATGCAATTCCTTTGCTTATAAGTTGAAGTTTCTGAACACCCTTCGCATTGAGAGACGATAAAACAACGAACGAGGAAACAAATTGAGAACTATTTTCTTCAGGAATATTATCAAATGTGTGAAATGGTTAATTTTGTGAAATATGCAGCAGTGCCTGGTGAATCTTTTTATGATGGTGTCAGGTTGTGTGTTTGGACTCTCTAGTACAGTGAGACTCCCATATGCATGTACCTTGACATGCGGACAATTTGACATAGGGACACTTATTTTCCCATTAAAAATTAATATAAAAGGCCCAACATGAGGACACTGACTCAACATAGGGGCATTTTTTGATAAAAATGCAAATAAATTTCAGGACAAATTACAAGAAACAGATATTTCAAACCCTAATATTGATGTAAGAAAAGTTCTTGAGCATTTCTCTCACCAATTTACCAGCCATTTAGCTAATTTTAAAAAATTACCTCCAGCATAAAGGGGCTTCCTTCTCTCTTTTTCACTTGAATGTTATTTTTACAGAGAATGCCAACATTTTCATGTACTGTACAGAGGTATCAGTATTAAATTCCCCAAATGTCCATATTGTGTTGAAATATACTGATTGAATCAGTTTAAATTGGGAGACCATTTTTATTTTCATGGAATTATGGTGAGTAATTTGTCCATAAAACACCAATTAAAAGTTATATATTGTAAGTTTAAGGGAAAATGAGACTCAACTTTGGGACATTTCAACTTAGGGGCACTCTTAATGCACCAATTATGTCCACATCTTGGGGTCTCATGGTATTCTTCCCATTCTGATTGGAATGGAAAATTTATTCAATACAAATCAGAAATTTATCGAATATCATTTTATGAAAATGATTTTCGTCTCGCGAAGTAACTTTCATATGAGGATATTTTTTATTTTCTCGGGAAGAGGGAAAGCTGGGTGGTAACCAAGAAATTCAAACTGAAAATTGGACTCTCATCTGTCATATGCGGAACTGTCGGGAAAATTCCATTTGAAGCAGAAGATGTAAAAAAAAAAGATAGAATTTGAAAAAAAAGAGAAAAAGGTTGGACAGAATCCGACGATGATGAATGTACGACGAGAAGCAATGAGGGACGCGTCGGAAGTGGCGGGAGTCTATTTGCCTTCAGCCGTCGTTTCGCCGCCGTTGGGGGCGGCATTTTATTTTGCCTTTGTTTCTGCCTCTGTGTGTGAGTGTGTGTGTGTCTTTTCATTTCATTTTACAAATTTTTTTCCTTTCCTGATGCTCTCCAGCATGCCGTGTGCGTGGGCGGCGGATTTTTGCATAGAGAAACGTTACGTGAATTTGTGAGCCCTGATTTCCATTTATTTCACGCGTGCGCGGTCCACTGCCTGTGAATCGTGTCTGAGGGGATCGAATTCTTCCCATGCTTTCTCCTCAAATCTTTTCGAGAGTCGCACACTTGTTCCTAAATCAGCATGAATAAAATTCTTCTGCCGGGTTTTATGAGTACCTTGCCTGGTCGGTTTATTTTCTTTTTTTTTCGCGTTTCCGGAGAGTCTTGAGAAATCGTTGGGATTTAGCAAAAATTTATCGCAAATTTTAGCTTGGAATTCGTGGCACGTTTTGTAATGCATTTCTCTGCACAGGAATTCATTTTCAAATTTAAGCCATTGATCTTACCTTCTTCCCGGGCCTTATTTTTTTCACGGTACGAGGTATAAAAATATGTTCACCACTCCGAAGATCTATTCAATAGTTACACCATGCAACAAAAACAAAAATGTATTCGGAATATCCTAGGTTAATGTTTTTTTTTTCATGCATTTATACTGAGTTCAGCTGTCTTTCTGAAGTTTTTCTCCGCTTTGATCAATTTGTCGGAGAATACATGAAGCAATTCCTTGCAAATTTCAGAAACATGTATTGCCCTGTAAAGTTGTCTAGAATTGCGAAAGCAAACATGGATTTCTCTTCCTACAGAATCTTGTCTAATTTATTAATGTCACAAATTCTTTTATTTAAAAATGCTGTAATTGTCTTTCATGCCAGATACTGGATCTTTCATAATTGCGAGGAAGTTTCCGTGTCCAGCTGTTCCACAATTATTTAAAGTAATTCAGTATTTAGGACAGTCTTTTTTTCAAAATTCTTGTAATATAATGCGAGGGGCAAGTTTTTCTCCGGTTCTTTTTTCTTTCAAATCCGTGTTCGAATATCACCTGACGAGACATAATTGTAATTTCTTGAATAGGGAGTTTATTGAGGTATGCTTTACTTTTTAAAATTATATTTGAAATGTTTGTACAGTAATTTGAGTTATTCTTTACCTATTGAAGATTGATCCATTGATACATGTTTCACTCTGTATACTTCATCGTTTCTGCTCCTCTCAAACGAATTCGAGGAAAATATTGACAAATCAGAGTCATGGAGAAACAAGCGCCATGAAATCCGACGCCGTCATCTCATTGTATGCTTTATTGCTTTTGGAGAATTTTTCGAACCTTGAATTGTTTAATCAACTAAAACTTTTCTGAGATCAGGCTGGTCGTCTTTTGCTTACATGTGGTTCAGTAATTGCCTCATGCTGCTACTTTTGTCACTGATATTTTCTTTCTGTTATCAGGGAGGGGAAGAAAGTTTATGCATTTAAATTAGGTGTGCAATTGTACATTTTGGGATGTAATTTTTTTTTATTTATTTTAATATTCACATAAAGCTTATTTCTCTACTTTTCATTCTGATGTGATGGAATGTGTTTGAATTAATTTGGGTGGGGAGCAGGGTTTATAATTGCATGCAAAAAATGTTTTGCCCAATTGCAATTGCTTGTTGTCTATAATATTTTCCCAAAATCAAAATCACAATGCCTGCTGTATGTTCCAATTGTTGCTCAATCAAAATTGGAAGCATTGCAATTTCAATTTTGATTGCGATTGTGCTTGATTTCTTTAAAATTTGAAACCCTGAAAAGAGTGTGAAGGTGAGTGGAGTGGCATGGAATTGAGTGACAGTGAGTAGAAAACTGGTGAATTGTCCAGGTGCCAAAGTTCTCCAGGGAATTGACACCTGATGGTCAGAATTCCTGGGCACCGCCATTGTCACTACCTACCCCATCTATGTGAAAGAGGGAGAACTATGCTGCCATCCAAAATTTCTAAGCGATTACAATATTGGGAATTTAATGCTGTATTAATTGAATTTTTATCCTAAAAATTATTAGTTTTAAGACCCAAAATTATAAAAAGAATTTCGTTTGAACTTTTATTGGTTAACCCCAATCGCGAGTGAAATCACAAGTAACTCAAATTATCAATGCCCAATCGAAATGGCAATTTATTTTCAGAAGTGTCCTAATGCCCAATGCAATTTTGATTTTGCTTGCAATTGGGGTTACTTGTGGCGCAATTAGCAACCCTGGTGGGAAGGAGAGGTGGTTTGGACGTGGGAACATTGCTTGGATTTTATTGTGAACACTAAAAATCATAAAATTAAGCTAACTGATCAATCAATCAAAAACCTCATCTAACATATCTTAGCTTAATGAACATTAGGTTTCCATTGGCGCTGGATTTCTGTGGCCCTGCTTACTTGGATTTAGGTGAAGAGGGCTCTGATTTGCCTGGCGCTAGGTCACGTTTTTTTTCTCGCATTACTTGAGAATAAAAAAAATAATTTAATGTCATTCTTCAAAGTTAGAAAGTGTGAGGAAATTCCTGCATCAAGTGAGGATCACCTGCCACGAGCCGTCATGAGAGAAAAGAATGTTTCACGGGAGAAGGCTCTCTCTTCAACCGCGTCCCGATTTGCTTCCGAAAGGATGAGTCTACCTTTTATTTTGATTTTTTTTATTTTCCTGTCGGCATAATCGCGGCGACACGACGAGGTCCTGTCGCCAATCGTTTCTATAGAATATATTTGACGAGTTGGCAGACAAGCAGACAGCAAACTGACAGACTCGAGAGGAAAAGGAATGCTGACGAATTTTAATTCCTCGGTCGTGCCCGAAAGGAAATCATCCTCTTTTATTTTTATTTTTTTCGACTCCGTATGTTTTGGATGCCACAAAAGAATTGCTGTGGCGCAAGTTTTATTTCAAACACAGAAAAACGGTGAATTTCCCTTTCGAATAACAGATTCTTCCCCCCCCCCGCATCATTACTGGTGCATTTTTTTCATGGCAGAACTTTTGAATGGAAATTGAACTGAAAAATTTTAAATGCTGCATTTTTGAAGTCGTGAAGCTTTTGAAGCTTTGGTACTGAAATTCCAGAGAATGATTGAATGATCAAGGCCAGTTATTGCCTGTGAAAATCACGCTTCACTCAGTGCGGGTTTTCTCACGAGCAACTCCGCAGAAAGAAAACAAATTTGGAAATACAGCTTTTGTTTTCTCTGGCCCGGAAATTTATGTAAATAAAAATTTAAAATAATAAAATAAACAATATGCGTCGAGTAAAATGGGGTTTGTGCGAATCACTTGAACTTCGCGGGTTCCTGCTGCAAGAATATACAGTATATCAAAACATTTTCTACTGTTCCATAATACTGTACTCGTACTCGATTTTTATATTATCCATCCTGATTGACATACGTAGATATACTCGATTTATCCGAAGGAACCCCTCGTAAAAATGGGGTGCAGTGTGAATTTTTGTATTACAAATTTTCAACATGAATTTGAAGAAATATTTGACCTCGAGGGAACCTTTCCTGGGAATACGCCTGAATAATGCAGAACACCTGTAAGGCCCATAATTTCTTGAAATGTGACATACTCGAATGAAAATGAACTTTTTATACATTTTATCGAAGTCTAACGTCTGTTTTTCTCGCTAAACGTCAAAAGGAGAAATTTTTGAATGTGGCTGTTGAGCAATTAAAGTTTTTTTTTCAATTCTTTCCCACGCATATTTTACATATTCCCCGCTTTTGAAAGCATATCTCTCAGAGCTACCTTTCATCGTCCGGAAATTTAAAAATTCAAAAGATTTTTATTTTTAACCGGAAACCTCGCAAGATCAAACTCTCATGGCTGAAGTATAGAATGAGTGATGCACTGTATTGGAAAATTGTTTTTTTTCATCAACTCTATGCGCAAATTTCGGTTGTGCGGAAACGTTTGAAATAAGTGATGTAGACAGGAACTGATCCTGACTCTCTGAGTTAATTTGAATTACCCTAGTTTTGCTTCAAATTACGTGGCGAAAATCATGGCGTGCGGAAGTCCAATGAAATCTCTTCATTTCCATTCACAGTAAAGATGAAATTCCGAAAATTGATTTCTTCAAAGGGCCAGCATGGGCTTGCACGGTTTAAAAATAAATCAGTTTACCCCACGACATGCAAAAATACCGCATTGTGAAAATTCAACAAAAGCTTTCCGCGGAGGATGGATGCTCACCGGCGTCATGTCATACTAGATGGCTTTTGTACGGAACCCCAAAGAAAAAGACTGGTTGAAAAAAAAAAAAAAAAAAAAAAAACGAAAAAACACATGATGAATTTGAAGAAATATTTGACCTCGAGGGAACCTTTCCTGGGAATACGCCTGAATAATGCAGAACACCTGTAAGGCCCATAATTTCTTGAAATGTGACATACTCGAATGAAAATGAACTTTTTATAAATTGTATCGAAGTCTAACGTCTGTTTTTCTCGCTAAATGTCAAAAGGAGAAATTTTTGAATGTGGCTGTTGAGCAATTAAAGTTTTTTTTTTCAATTATTTTCCACACATTTTTGAAATATTTCCCGCTGTTGAAAGCATATATCTCAGAGCTACCTTTCATCGTCCGGAAATTTAAAAATTCAAAAGATTTTTATTTTTGACCGGAAACCTCGCAAGATCAAACTCTCATGGCTGAAATATAGAATGAGTGATGCACTGTATTGGAAAATTGTTTTTTTTTTTTCATCAACTCTATGCGCGATTTCGGTTGTGCGGAAACGTTTGAAATAAGTGATGTAGACAGGAACTGATCCTGACCCTCTGAGATAATTTGAATTACCCTAGTTTTGCTTCAAGTTACGTGGCGAAAATCATTGCGTGCGGCAGTCCAATGAAATATCATCATTTCCATTCACATTAAAGATGAAATTCCGAAAATTGATTTATTCAAAGGGCCAGCATGGGCTTGCACGGTTTAAAAATAAATCAGTTTACCCCACGGCATACAAAAACACCGCATTGTGAAAATTCAACAAAAGCTTTTCGCGGAGGATGGATGCTCACCGGCGTCATGTCATACTAGATGGCTTTTGTACGGAACCCCAAAGAAAAAGACTGGTTGAAAAAAAAAAAAAAAGCGAACAAGCTGATGACGACTACGTGTCGGGAATCTCAGCTATGGTGTCGGCATCAGACCTTTTTTTCTCTCTCTCTTTCTCATTCTTCCTCTCTTTTGTTGGTGTCAGCTTGACCTGGATCCCACTCAGGCTTGACACGATGAGTCTTTTCATTTGCGCTAGTGGACTTTTACTTTGGGAAGTGGCGGGGATACTCATGTATGCGGAACGCCTTGATGCTCTTTTTGCCGTCCGAAACGAGCCTCGTCGTCGTTCCGGAATTAATGCCGGAAAAAATACCTTTTCTGCGATATCAATTTTAATGATCATGGTACATTGCGTCATTTAAAAAGAAAATCACTAGGAATATTAGACGCCATTCATTAAAAGGCGTGCCTTGATTTTATAAGGCGTGCCTTTTTTTTCGAGATGATATTAAAAACTCGCGTTTGATATTTTTTGGAATCTGATACTGTAATTCCGATTACTTATACCCGTGCTCTAAGTATATCAGCTCAGTCTCCTCGAGTATTTCACACAGGGAAGAGGATTTTAACCAATGTACAGAGAGACCCCCGGATGCGGACATAATTGGTGCATCAAGAGTGCCACTAAGTTGAGTCTCATTTTCCCTTAGACTTACAATATATACCTTTTAATTGGTGTTTTATGGACAAAATACACACCATAATTCCATGAAAATGAAAACGGTCTCCCAATTCAAACTGATTCAATCAATATATTTCAACACAATATAGAAGGAAGTCCCTCTATGCTGGAGGTAATTTTTTTTAATTAGCTAAATGGATGGTAAATTGGTGAGAGAAATGCCAGAACTTTTCTTACATCAATTTCAGGGTTAGAAATATCAGTTTCTTGTTATTTGGCCTGAAATATATTTGCAATTTTATCACAAAATCTCCCTATATTGAGTCAGTGTCCTCATGCTGGGCCTTTTTTATTTATTTTTATGGGAAAATAAGTGTCCCCGTGTCAAATTGTCAGCATGTCAAGGCGTCCGCATGTGGAGGTCTCAATGTATTATCATGTCAAATGACTTGGAAAGTTCTACGCTCTAAGCTGTCTAAGGCATTGATTTATGATTTTTTTAATTTTGCTAACGGTCTAACAATTGTCTTAGTCACTCAGAAGCAGTTATTGCACGCAAATTTAAGAGGAAATCAAAAGTTATACACGTATAAATAAAGGACAACATTGATTAATTGTACAGGATCTCTTTTGAGCGTGTGCAAATTTTTGAAACATGATTCTAGACTCCATAAATCCGTACAAGCATCAGTAAATACTACACGTAATTTTTCTTGGATCTCAAATTCTTTCTTTCTCTGTCCGATTATATGTCTTGAGATGATAAAGAGGAAAAATCATGAAATTTTTTACTTGAAAAAAAAAATTTTTAAGAACATTCAACCCAAGAAATGATAATCATTGCGGTTGATGGGCTGCAAAGTGTGCACAATTTTTTCATGATTTAATGCATGAAACCCGCTAAATTTTCCAATGAGCGGTCAATTCAACCCGAATTCCTTTGGGCATCAATTTATATGCAAAGCTCTTGCTTTCATAACTCCCATCTCTTTGAAAAGCTTCTTGGGCCAGTCCCAGGGTGATTCACATATTTTTGTTGATTAGTTCAATTATCAAATCACTGCTCACATGGTAACATTTTATTTCATATTCGTGTATATATTGAATTGTTTTTACTGTATATATATATTGAATTTTCAATGAGCTAATGAAACTCATTGAGGCCTTTTTTTCAATTTTGGACATTGAATTTGTGTGCACCGGTCATCCAAATTCCCGAGTGAAAAGTTCTGAAAAATCTGAATGGCGTCGTGAAATCTTTATGGCTGAGGTACCAACCATTCGAGAATGTATCGACTTCTTTCCTTGGAAGGTGTCCTACTTCCCAGGAATTCTCAATCAATTTTGTCTGCAGCCGTAGAACGCTTTTTTTATTTATTTTTCGTAATGCAGGCTAAGAAAATTCGTAATGTACGATTTTTCTTCGTGATGCTCTAGTAAAAATACCGTTTTTTCGGGAGTTATTCTTTCTTCATTTGAATATACTGTGCTGTACCGTGTTCGTGCTTGAAACCGGAAATGAATTATATTTAAAAAAATTGAATTACCTCCATTAAATGGAATTCAGAAAAATTGCGCAGAAAATGGCGTTGATTAATCCCGACCCACAAAATTAATTATGAACCTAATCAAGTAAGACTGAAAATCTGTAATTTCCTCCTTTCGGAGTAAGGATCGGTGGAATAAGAATTTGTATTTCTGCTGATCATCTTGCATTTTTTCCCAGAAATATATCTCGAAATATTCCACGAAATAATAGTTTCCTTCTATAAAATATTCATCACACATCAAAATGGTAATTCTAGAATTTTATGGCTTTTCATTTGATTTTCATAGCTACCCGCTTAACCCTTCTTCCTCATTTCTGTGATGACTAAGATTTGAAAAAAAAGAGGACTGTCTCGATTTAGAAGTAATGCCGAATTTTGCGCCGAATTCAATTTTTCAATCCTCCTCGTGGTACATGATGCTTCCTCCTGATGAATGAATGAGAACCAGAGTTTTCTATTTTTTTTAATGCTACGACTAATGCAAGATCGCCTCTGCAAAACTGGATTCTTGCAAAATTGAATTCATTCAAAATATTTTTTTTCCTCTGCAGTATTCAATCGCTCTTCGGGCGGAAAGTTTTCGAGAACAGAAGTCAGTTGACTCCTTCTGCATTTAGTTTTACTATTTTCAGAGGAAGAAAAATCGAATGAGTTACTGTGTCTCAACATTTCAGTCTGTTTTTTTTTAATCGCAAACCAGATTGAAATCACAAAATATTCTGCCAATGTCTCCGAACGGAGGAAGCGCGTTTCTCTTCGTCTCTAATTACGCTTAGTTATGATGTTCCCGAAGATCTTAGTGCAGTATTTTCCGCTAGGGGTTTGAACTACTGTAGTTCGTGTTCTAGCTAATCTAGCGTATTAAAAAATGTGATTGCTTGCGTGAAATTTGCTAATAATTATGCTGTCCACGGTCTTGTATTTTCCATACCGTGCTAATAATGTAGCGTTGATAATGATTCCCGTTAAATCCTCCTTTGCTGTGCTCCCCAATGAAACATAAGCAGCCACCAAAGAATGTTGTGGTCCTGGATTTTTATCCCTCTTGTCTTCCTCATTTACGGTAGACAATAAAATGCGGTTTGCGACAGTTCCCTGTGATTCCAAGCCAAAGTCCAGTCACTCAAAGTTGACAGACAGTCCAGCTCGGAAGGAAAACACAGTGAGACCCCCACATGCGGACACCTCGACCTGCAGACAATTCTATATAGGCACTTATTTTATCATAAAAAATAATAAAAAGGCCCAACATGAGGACACTGACTCAAAATACCGGTCTTCCGATAAAATTGCAAATACATTTCAGGCCAAATTACAGGAAACAGATATTTCTAATCCTGAAATTGATGTAAGAAAAGTTCTTGGGCATTTTTCTCACCAATTTAGCATCCACTTAGCTGATTTTAAAAAAATTACCTCCAGTATAGAGGGACTTCCTTCTCTCTTTCTCACTTGAACGTTATTTTTACAGAGAATGCCAACATTTTTATTTGCTGTACAGAGGTATTCAATTCCACAAATGCCCATATTGCGTTGAAATATATTCATTAAATCAGTTGAAACTGGGAGACAATTATTATTTTCATGGAATTATTGTGAGTATTTTGTACATAAAACACCTATTAAAAATTATATAATGTGAGTCTAAAGGAAAATAAAACTCAACTTGGGGATATTTTGACTTAAGAACACTATTGATGCACCAATTATGTCCACATCTCGGTGTCTCACTGTGTATTAATAATAATAATTCCAGTCCTGGTACAGCCAAGAATCCGAAAAATTCCACAGGATACTCTCTATGATGCCTCAGAAACTCGAGCAAATAATAAACGACCACCGTCTGATTTATTCTATGTTTCTGACGACAAAAACAACAAAAAATAGAGGCATGAGAAATAAAAAAAGCCGAAGCGTCGCATAAACGAGTCGCTTGATATCTTCATTCGCACGGGCGTTTGACACAGACACACCGGGTTTTCCGGACGCGATTTATTTTTCCTGATTCAGAACCCGTGGGACCTGTCTGATGGGCTATATCAAAAGAAAACCCTCGGATCCCCCCGGCCCTGAAAAAATCCACAAATTCCAAAGCAGGGCTTATTCGAAACAGACTATTGAGCCGCCTTTATGTCACTCGCTCCCGATTCCGCCCACGCAAAAGCAAACACAAAACACAAACCGCGGAATCAAAATGAATCACTACCGACGAGGGACCCTTCCTATTTCTTTTCCTCGACAACGAGGGGCTTCTCAGAAGTCTTGCCAATCTCCGACATCACTGCAGCTGGTCGACCGTTTATTTCCAGTGCAGCACGTGATTTTTAAAACCAGAAAAAAATTCTTCGTACTGTGGAGAGCAAATTTTTTGGGGGGACAGAAACGGTGCAATTTTTACAGTATCTTTCGTAGGATGAAGGGGTTAAATATACTTTTTTATTACTTCATTAAAAACAAATCAATTTGAACGATGAACAAAACCCAGCACTTCTTATCACTGTTTTGACAGAGCACAAACATGCAAAAATTCAACATGATCGCCGGAGTGTAAATTGAAAAAAAATCGTATGTATCACCAGATTGCAAGGCATTTTTCAATTGTCTAACAAATTAACTTTACATTTTTTATTGCAGTTGGATGGTGGATAAATATAATATTTCAATACTTTATCTAATTCTTGGTCGTATCGAGAATCATCACGTTTCGTTCATCAGATCGCGAAATTCCAATGAATTTGCCAAACTTTTTGCCCATCAAGGATGTTTCCTGTCGATTTTGGGCATACTTAATAATAATTTAAATGGTTCGCAAAGAGAAATGGCCGGGGTTCAGTCTTTAAAAAAATTTAAAAATGAATAAGGGCACATAACCTTGCATCTTAAAACTGCTACTCAGTAGCTTCGCATTTTCGAAGTGGAAATTATTGTCAAAAGTCTTCCGGGTGAATGATGATGTTCTATAACAGGAAGCTGTTTTAGATAATGTAGAATTTTGAACACAACCATTTACAAAGCCATCAAATAATCCATCCTTTTTACAGTTGCACCAATGTCTTGGGGAAAATCTGACTCAAATTGGATATGCTCGTTGAAAAATTGATGCTCTTTTATGCTCTCAAAATGGGACCATTTGAGGTTCATGGTATCATACCTTGAAATTATTCAAACTACAGTGAGACCCTGAGATGCAGACATAATTGGTGCATGAAGAGTGTTCCTAAGTCAAAATGTCCCCAAGTCAAGTCTCATTTTCCCTTAGACTTACAATATATAACTTTTAATTGGTGTTTTATGGACAAAATACTCACCATAATTCCATGAAAATAAAAATTGTCTCCCAGTTTCAACTGATTTAATGAATATATTTCAACACAATATTTCAACACAATATGGGCATTTGGGGAATTGAATACTGATACCTCTTTACAGCACATAAAAAGGTTGGCATTCTCTGTAAAAATAACGTTCAAGTGAAAAAGAGAGAATGAAGTCCTTCTCTGTGCTGGAGGTAATTTTTTAAATTAGCTAAATGGATGGTAAATTGGTGAGAGAAATGCCCAAGAACTCTTCTTACATCAATTTCAGGGTTAGAAATATCTGTTTCTTGCAATTTTGCTTGAAATGTATTTGCAATTTCAACACAAAATGTCACTATGTTGAGTCAGTGTCCTCACGTTGGGCATTTTTTAATCAATTTTTATGGGAAAATATGTGTTCCCATGTCAAATTGTCTGCAGGTCAAGGTGTCCGCATATGGGGGTCTCACTGTATCTCTAATTTTGATCAAGTAAAAATTTTGAATACGGAAAGAAAGAAATGAATGAAAACGGATTTTGACATTCTTGGATAGCCAGCAATTTTAATCAACCGGCAACGGATATTCTTGGGTGACTCGCGGAACTTTCGGAAAACCCCGTCTCTTTCTATATTATTATTTTTTTCGAATTGAATAAAATCCCAAAGCCGGGCGATAAATAAAATCCCCGCTCGGCAATCAGACGTCGTGAATATTCACGAGCCGCGAGGATTTCTGTGAGGAGAGGGGGAAGGAAAGATACATCACGACACTCAGTTCGCGTCTCGGCAGAAGAATAAACAAATGCATGAAATAAGAAATAAGCATGGGCATCAAAAAAAATGTCTGGAGAGGAAAAACAGTTTGTTGCAGACGATGGTTTATTACGCGACCTGAATGTTTTCTCCGGTATTATCTTAGCCCCGAGAAGCGGCTCATTTGAAAATTATGCCGGACACTGCGTCTGGTTATTGGGGAGTGCCGTTTGAAGTCTGAACTTCAGCCAAAAAAATAATAATAATAATGAGCAAGCGGAAATTTATTCGCCTTTTGCCTGTACTGTATATGATTCTGAATTAGGATTAGTTCCGCATTTTCCTCATAAACCCATTTTCGGGTCGCAAAAAGGAAAAATATCGTAATATGGACGCATCTTTGATTTGCATGCAAAATTCGTTGTCCAAAATTGCGCGCACTTTCCCACATTAAATCTCCTGAATTTATTTAATCTCTCGAGATACACGTTTCAAATTCAATGTGAACTACATTCAGTTGAATAAATTCAATAATTGGCGGTTGTTGTGCAGTTTTTTCGAAAAATAAAACGTGCCGTCAAAGAACTCATGAATTTTTATGTTATGTGATGAATTACAGTATTAATATTTTTTGAATGGATGCGTGTGTATTCGGGCGGGGGGGGGGGGGCGGCAAAATATTCTGTCCTTGTGGACGCTGATTAGCGGCAAATAAATTATATTTAGCCATCATTCAACTAAATATAAACTAAAGTAGGTGATCTTGCCATTCGAAGTTTTAAAAATTTCAACATTTTGGTCAACACGTTTTAGACCCTTGAAATAAAGTGTTTCTATTTGTTGAAGAACCAAGAAAATAAAAATATAGGTTCTTCAGTGATAAATTGGCATCAAATATTTCGAATCGCTGAATTGATCGTTTTCAATATTGAGCATTCAAAAACACTGTAAGGATTTGATCGAGGTCTCTGATGAGAGACAAAAATAAAATTCTGAATTAAATTTAATAAATGAAGAGACGTCAATGCTTTGAGATGCCTTCCTTATATAATCTCCTTTCTTCAGCATTCTCCTATCTTAGAATGTCCTTTTATATAAACTTACTCCACAATTGGTATTCCGCATCTGCTGGCCAACAACAAAAATATTTTGCGGAATCCCAGTTGAATATGAAAATTGTTGAAGGTTGGCTTGGGAAGAGTGAAGCTTTCCAAAACCAAGTTCGATTTTTTTCATGGCATTTGAAGAAGGGAAACTTGTGCGTGGGTGTAATTGAACGTGATCTACTGGTTCAAAAGGCTTGAATATATATTTTTTCCAATGCATGGCACATCGTAATCCCGCCCAGTTGAAAAAATTTGAATATAATCAATCCTTCGGTGATGGTCGAGTGACTCCGAAGGCCGGCGAAAGTCAACAGAGGCGAGTAAAAACCTGGCGGGGAATTTCAGGATGGTGGGCTTGAAAGGGTTCGCCTCCGATCATTTGAATACGTATTTTAAACAATTCGAAAGAAAGAAAAAAAAAGATGGGAAACGAAAATTAAAATCACTGGAGAATACCGACGTGGTTGGCATTCCCGAGTAAGCTTCCCCGCGGAGGCGGATGTAGTGTGTGTGTGTTGGCACTCGCTCTTTTTTATTTGTCAATCAACTCGAGTCGAGGATTAGAGGATTAAAGTATTCTGAAAGATTTCTTTCAACGTTTTTCCTGCCTTCGGACAAAAAACGACAGGAGGGAAAGAGAGGATAAAACCACCACAAAAAAATAAAGCCGGCAGATGGAAATTTGTATAATCGTATTTGACAAGGACGAGGTTGAACTTTGAACGGCAAAGTGTGTGTGTTATGTTGTGAATGCATTGACGTGATGCTTGACGAAATTATCTTTTCTTGTTTGGTTTTTCAGATTCTGCATCCGGAGTTCTAGTGACGTGTGGTGAGTTTATTCAAATTTTTCTCATCTTTCTATTTCCGGTTTCCCCCTTCCCCCAAAATTTCTGTTGATCTCCATATTTTTCAATCTGCTCGGAAACGCCCTTATTTTTAAAAAAATTGTTGCACGTTAATTTGTCTGTCTTTTAGTTTCTTTTCTCCGATCGTGGAGGTTGAAAATTTTTAAAAATGACTTTGGGTCAATATTTCGATGTTGAAGCTTCACGCGTGTGACTATTATATTTTCTGGCTCGATGGGGGTTTTCGTTTATTTTTAAATTGAATAAAAACGCTCGTGAAAACATGAAAGTCACACAGGAGGACTTTTTCTACCATGAAATTCGAGGGGGTTTTCTTTTATTTTTAAATTGAATAAAAACTCTCGTGAAAACATGAAAGTTACGCAGATGGACTTTTTCTACTATGAAATTCGAGGGACCAGGAGAAATCGTTATAGATATAATTTCGTTGTAGAGAATCCTTATAACGGACATATTGGAAGAATCTTGTATGGGATACAAAAATCGTTATACAGTACAGAGAAAATCGCTGTAGACAAGATCGTTGCAGAAAGATTCCTCCTCTACTTTCAAGAATCTGTGCAAAATCTTCGCAATAACATTTTTGCCCCACTCCGAGCGAAATATTTGACATGGTTTTATATGAACAAATTAGTGACACCGCGAAATAAGTGTAAGAAGAAAACCTGTATGCCGGAATAAAACGCATCCGGGAATCGTTTTTATTCATTTTTTGGAAGTCCTCAGCAAAAATAATAATAATGATGAAAAATAAAAACAAAAATTAAAAAATAAAACCTTCTGTTTCCCGTTCATCTGAGCTCTCCCCTTATGCTTTCAATTTCGTATACTCTTTAATAATAATATTCATGGAAAACGGGAATATTAAAGAGAATCTGGATTTATTTTTCCCCACTTTAAAGACCGGTTGAATGATTCCTGTCTGAGTCCCCAGAGTCTCGTTGCAGCACGAATCTCTGCTGCTGTTGCTGTTCCAGTAACAACATCCTTTATTCCCCTGCGATAATCCTGGGAGGGGGGAAAAAAAGGGATACATTTTCTTCATTTTATCTTCCCGGATATGAAACGCTCGTCCATCCGTGACCGTAGGACTTTTAAAACCCCTGCCCGAGGGCCAGTCGAGATGCCAACTGATTTTGCATCAGAAAGCCATCAGTATTCTCAAGCGTAGATACACCAGGTTGACAACCTTCCGAGTCCTGGAGGGGAGGGAAAAAAGAAAAAGAAAAAACCCGGGCCCTTTTTTGCGTCATTCCTGGGCGGCCCCGACGCAGTATGGGGTACAAGGGACGTTTGGTTCTGATCGTATTTCACGTATTCAAGCATTTTCTCTCGTTTCTTTTTTTTATTATTATTGATGCCTGTTTTTCCTCGTAGAAAACGAGGAGAGAACTGCGGGGAAGATAAAGAAATGAGGCGTTGGGTGTGACCGGTGGTTGTAAGTTGCGGTTGAATTCAAGGAATGTGTGGCTTCGTTCGAAGATTTCCTCCCACGTCTTGTTGAGCGAGAAAGGCCTACAGTCGATCTACTTTGAAATTTGAGTTTTTCTTTCACTCACGAATTGGAGGCTTTCTGTCTTTGTATATACAGTCGAACCTCGAATTTCAAGGGACCTGCAAAAAAAAAATATTTGACTTGGGGAGGTTTAGAATTTTTAAGGTTGAGACTTGGAAAAATGTAAATGGTGATATTCTGGGGCTTAAATGGATTCTTAAATGAGTTGAAAACACAGCTGAACTTGGAGGCAAGGGTTCATTTGCCCAATCAAGTCTTTCACTTCCTTTAAAACACACAAATTTCTGTTTTTATTGCTTTTTTTTTGCTTTCTTGGGAGAAGAAAATAATGGCCCACAGGCCACAAAAAATTCAATTTATGTAGGTTTGAGGGAAAAGCTTTTGACTTAGGGAGTTTTTTAATATATTGTTTGGGAAAATTCCAAGATCATCGCTTATTGTATTTCTCACGTTATTTTTCCCCGCAGTTCATCTGGAAAATAGGTACTGTAGGTATTGGTTGATGCATATATTCGTTAATGTGATAATAATCTCATTTTATTTTTATTTTTGTACTGTGAGAAATGATTCTCGGAAAGATAATCTAATGCTTTCAAATTGGAATCAAGGATTGATTGAATTTTGGGGCCAAATTTATTTATTTTTAATTAAAAGGGAAGGTTGAAATGTTTGTCAGTACAGCATTTTGAAATAAATACTTAGCATTTCCTACGTTTTTGAGTGAGGACTTTTTAAACCTATGTGGGATTTTAAAAAGAAAAAAAGATTTAAAGCTAGTTTCTGCTCATTCGCGGAAGATGTTTCTTGACTTTTGGCCCTCGCGTTGGCGCAACTCTTTGTTCAAAAAATTGCATTTCCGGGAAGTTTTGGCGGTTGGCAAAATTAACTTAAAATTTGACGAGCTCAGGAAATTTTTCACGGTGGAACGTGGTTGTCACAGCCTTCGAATTGTCAACAATTGAATTTTTTTAGCTCTCTATATTTTGAAATAGAATTTTTTTCTCAACACTTCGTTCGCCTGAAAAGTAATAAAATATACCAACGGGGAACGTAAACAGCTTTTTTTTCTTTATAACCGATGAAATGATGCAATTTCATAATAACTCAGTCTGTTTTTTCAGTTATATCAGGGTGAGATTTATAATTTTTATGGTCAGGACACGATTACGGTACTAACAGTATTACATTATGAAAATGATCGTCAATCTCCGTTCATCATATAAGAAAAAGAAAGCACGAGGCAAGCAATACTCAAACTGTTTTTGAACTTTATTGTTTATTTTTCACGTTTGACGAGCGATTTGACGGAATTTGACGGAACATATTTTGGGGTTCTTATTTAAAAAAAATTTTTTTCATGAATATCGTGTTAGGAAATAGTGTACTGTGGTATCGTATCGCGGAAATCTTGCGCTGTTTTCGTGAAACGATTTCTCAGCTATGAAATTTCGCTTCTGCGTGCGCTAAGGGTGGTTTGTTCTCAGCTGAATGAAGTTGCGAAAATGCGAGCTATTTTTGCTTTTTTTCGATTTATTTATTTTTTTTCTGGGGTTTGTACTAAAACTTTGTGTCCGGGCTGACGGTTGGCCTGTCGGATAGGCACGTATATATAAAGACAAAAGCTCGGAGTTGCACCCACGACGCCTTTTGTTTGTATATGGCTACATTTTCAAAGATAAACACTGCGTTTTATTGCTTTGTTTATTTCTTCTGGTCTCCTTTTTTTTTTTTTTGTATCCATGAAAATCCCTGGCTAGCGTTCAGTGACGCGTCACTTTTGCCATTGAGCTCGGTTTCTGATCGCCGCAGGCGGGAAGCGCCTTGCAGTGAGTATATAGCCAACAACCTGCGTTTAGATGTGTTTTTTTTTGTTGGGTGTTCTTGCTCACACCACTGGGTTCTCTCACAATAAGGCCTAAAATTTCCTGCTTTCTCTTTTATAAATTCTGCTTTGGTGTATTTGAGAGGGCGAATGTTGTTGAATGGACGAGCATTAGAGAGACTTGGTCCAGGGGCTGATCCCGAAGATTCTCTTGTCCTTATATCTAAAAATAAAGAAAATGTCAGTGAATAAAGTCTCTGAATAAAGCATTTGGGCTCATGAATGAACAGAACACTTTATTTGCCGCTTTTCAGCATTCACATATTCATACACCAATTCATTCCCTGACATTGGAAACAAGATATATGTAAAAATTAATTTAAAGCACAAGGTCTTCAGCTTGTTCCTGTATGAGGTTTAGTTGAATGAACAAATTACAGAGAATCTTTGATGAGAAATCAAATAAAGCCAACAGTTTATCTTGATCCTTTAAGATTTAAAAAAGGGTCTCTTCATTGAATTCCAGTATTTGTAAATCTATCTTAAGCTTGTTTCTATCAGTATAAAATCCTGGACATAAGAAGAGAAGGTGCTCTGGGCTCAAGAGGAATTGCTCCTGAGAATATTGGCAAATACTGCGACAGACCGATAGTTTATAGAAAATTATTCAGCTGTAAAAAAAATAGTTGAAAAACAAAGATCTACAGTATTTCTGATTCTTCGCGATTCTTTTTATCATTCGTTCCATGTCTGAAATTTTGCAGGAATCTGAGGCTTATTCTCGAATGCAGGCCGAAGTCTTTGATGCCTATATACTTTATATATAAACATTTCCAGCATATAAAGTGCACCTTCGATTTTCCACCACCGTTCTTGGGGGAAATAAATTCGACCCGCAGATTCGGTGAATACCGTGTAATTTTTTTCTTTCGTTTTTTACCTGACATTCCGGTCATGTGGTGTTTTATCCGCGGTTTCATAATTTTCTCAACAAGCTTCGTTTGTCATTGAGGCTCGAAAAAGAAGCCAACAAAAGTGTGAACTTCGCGACGGCCTCACGATTCCTTCGGGGTCCAAGCCCTGTATTTCCCGAGGGGTTCATTAATGATTCGCGTTGCTGCGCTTGAACTGCAGCGTGAATGGGCACCAGGAATATACTGTACCTTCTGTCGTGCCTGGACTTTTGAGGCAGTGAAAAAAAAAAGTCTGGGAGATTTTGGCGTGTTGCCACGAAACAAAAGGGTACCAGGGTTCTAGCAAAAGTTCTTGGAATGAGAATGAAAAAGGTTGTACATTTGTGTCCAAAAAAAATTTGTTTACAGTAAAATCTAATCACAATAAATACCATTACAACAGATGTTTCATTATAACAAAATTTTTTTGGGGAAAATGTTCTGATTTCTCAATGAAAAATCCCCGATGAAGGCAGGCACAGTCTCAAATTTTGAGACTGTGCCTGCCTTCCAGGAAAAAATGGAGAATTATTACAGTAAGGTAAAATTCGTGATATTCTGTGCACGAAACTGTTTGATAAATGATTTTACGGTATGCCGAACTTGAAATAATTTGCCCAATCATACATTCACTTCCTTTTTTTTTTTAAACCAAAACCAATTAAGGTGCATAATGTTTTGCTTTCCTTCTTTCGGGTTCCTATGCAGAATAATAGCGCAAAATCCTGTCAAAATTTGCGATACAAATATTTGAAGAAAAAAAAACAGTCTTTGAATGCCGGAGGAGGATAAGTACGGTTGTTTTCGATGAAATTCAGGCAAGGACTGAAGAAAGAAAAAAAACTTGACTGCGGGAGGCTCAAGTTTAAAGCGATACAATTTTCTGAAGCCGTGGTAGAAAACGACGAGACTTCAGTATCGCCCCTCGTTCGTTCACATGCAGCTTGGTTGCGAGAACAAACGGGCATTTTTCTGCTTCCTGGCAGGGGTACTGGGTTGTTTTCATAATTTTGGACAGGAATTCGCCTAGGCAGGAAGGAAGCAAATAATGCGGCAGAGAATAAACAAAAATAGCAACGAGGAAAGTCCGACGCCGTTTGTTCCTGCGATTTTCCCTCGACATTCACTGCGGCATATTGTTGCCCCCGCAGGAAAGCAATGTTGTATATTTTTAGAGGTGCTTTATTCAGCGTTGTAAAAAGAAAAAAAAAATCGTTGCCTTCTGTGTGTGACAAATTGGAAATGTTGGCTTTCTTGGTTCGCAGCAAGAGAAGCGTTTGCCGCTGTTCCGTTTGAGCGTTTAAATGTTGGAATTTTGGCGTGGGCGAATAGAAATTATGAAGAAGAAAAAATTGATACGTGTGTTCCCTTTCATGTTTCAACCGATAATTTTCCGCATTTCTTTGAAGTTTGAAAAAAAAAAAAAACTTCTGTATTGAAT
This sequence comes from Notodromas monacha, assembly GCA_905338405.1. Classification (NCBI taxonomy): domain Eukaryota; kingdom Metazoa; phylum Arthropoda; class Ostracoda; order Podocopida; family Cyprididae; genus Notodromas; species Notodromas monacha. The sequence goes on from CAJPEX010000898.1 coordinate 64,514, forward strand.
TACTGAAAACTGATGAGATAATCGTAACATGTTCTCCTTGGTTTAACTGTGCGTGAAAAAAAGTGAAATTCGATGTAATCGAAAGTCACGTAACTGGGCCCCATTATTCTTCATTTCCAGTTAATTTGATTGTGCAAATAAAGTACCTTTTTCAAAATTCAAGATTAGCCATCTTGAGAAACACGCTTTGCTGCACTTTAAAAGGCTATCCATTATCCTAACGTCAATTAGAAAGAGCACTTCAAAATTATATCTATTTACAGTATTTGTATACTGTACTGTACTGTACTTTTTTTGTTTTCCCGAGAATTTTTTCTCAAAATTGGATATTCCATACCCTGAATCACCATTTTGAATTAATCGGGTTTATTTTATGAAACACGATCGTCATTAATCGTCACCATTGCGTCGGAAGATCGCTCTAGACAAAATTGCCAAATGGGTCCAAATGGTAACATGATCGACGGAACATAGGTTTTTCTTTTTCATTGCATTAATTCGTCAAATGCCTGAGACTCGCTGATAACGTGGACGATGGGCAATCTGTCGCATTGAGAAAAATTAAAATTAGTGCCTTAAAACTTTGATTTTCCGCGGGTTTCGCCCTCGGCTAATAATTTGTTTCCCTTTCCCGTAAAGAAGGTATTCTTCAAATTGAGATTCAGTCAGTATTGTTCACAATAAAGTAGAAAGCAAAGCCCCGACTTTGGACCGAACCTTGAAATATGGCCAACTCATGATTTTAAAAATAAGGAAGGAAGAAATTAATAAAATGTATAAAAAATACTGGGTTGGAGAGACATATAAATTTTTCTTTCTCCCGGTGCCAGAGAACGCGTCACGTACCGTCTTACGTACTTGTGAATAAGTTTTGTAATTTTTTTTGGCTCTCTCTGGGGTTATTCTCCACGAGTGATTTTCAAAAGTTCTTGTACTTGGACATGAAACAGCTGCGAAGCCTTTGAAATTGGTTATGCGGTATTTCAAGTGCGGATTTTCACCGTGACGAGCCTCAACATGATGCACAGATTATGCATTCGGTTCTTAATAAATTATATTTCTGGGAAATTTTATCTGAACACCGGAAACGCTAGTCAATTTCGTGATGATTTCAGTGTTGAAGACTCTTATTCGCAGCACGCATACAAAAAATCAACTCTTACCGAGTTTTAAAAGTCGTTTACATTTTGGACTTTCAAAAATCACGCAGGACTTAGTCAAAGTGATCCAAGCATTGGGATGTAGAAAATCAATCTTTCGATCAGTGTTAAATTCCGGTTTGTCTTGCTTTTGCATTTTTCATGATGTTACCGTTTTTATTTCTGGTTACGCATCTTGTTATTTTTCCTGAAAGATTCAAAACAACTTTTTTCCAGCAGTTCTCAAAGACTACAGGAGTTGAAAGAGAAATACAGCATTTACTTGAGTACCACGTGCACCTTTTTTCTCAAATTTCAGAAGAAAAAAGGGGTGCACGTCATTAGCAGGTACAATTTTTCAAGAAGTTTTAGGAAGTAATGTGTGCATTATACTTAATCATAATGGAGAAATTTGGAACAAATGTAACAAGAAAACTTTTTTGTACTGAAAAATTTGAAAATTGATCCAATTTTTTGTTCAATTCATGTCTAAAGTCAAATTTTTTGAATTTTTTTCTAAATTTTGTGGTTTTAGATTCACTAGAAATTGGGGTACGTGTCTTACTTGGGTATAAGATTTTAGCCAAATTTCCAACTGAAAAACCCCTGTGCATGCCTTACTCAAGGGTGCGTGGTACTCAAGTAAATGGGGTAATTTTCACATCTGTTTTAGACGATCAAATTTGACAATGCCGTTGTATTTCTTTGTGAATCACAAGATAATTATTGTACAGTTGAACCTCTCCAAGTCAAATTTTTCAGGGACCAGAAAAAATTGACTTGGCAAGGTTTCAACTTAGGGAGGTTTTGATATTACGAGGTTTTACGTTAAGGAAACAATCATTTTTGCTGCAAGGATAAGTTAGATAATGCAGGACATTGTAAATGAGGATATTCTGGGCCTAAACTTGCTTCTTAATGAGTTTACAGCTTGCTGAACTTGGATGCAGGGGTTCATTTTCTTAATTAGTCTTTCACTTCATTTCAAGATGCATAAAATCATTTGCTTCATTAATTTTTTCTTTCGTGTTTCAAGGAAATAGTAACCAAAAGGACTCAGAAAATTCTACTCACAGAGGTTTGAGAGAAAAATACTTCAGGTTAGAGAGAGATTTTTAATGCATTGTTTCTGAGGGAATCAGATGCGGACTAGAAAAAAAAAATTCAAGTTATGGAGGCATTCGACTTAGGGAGGTTTGAAGAACAGAGGTTCAACTGTATTCAGTTTTGCTCCCGGTTATTTCATAAAATAAATAATGGAGTGAAGCTCGAGAACTGAAGGCTGTTCCAGACGGTAGCTCTTTATTTATTCTGTCACCAGTTCGAAGACTTTTGAAAACACCCTCGTAATACTGTATATATTTGAGAATAAAAGCAAGAGTTGTTTCTGCGTTTGCTGCTGCTGCTGGATGATGCAAGCTCAGTCCGAGTTGAAATATCTGCAGCCGCTTCTTGTGATCGCTTCTTGAATGCAGATCAGTGTAAAAGGGTTGGTATTCTAGTCACAGTCGTTTTTGTTCGACAAGACTCGACATTGGGTCGAACAACTTCATTGCAAAGCCTTTCCGGGACAGTGTACTGGGTTCACCTCACCTGTTTGATACGTAATCTCTTCGCAAGTCGGAGAGATAACGAGAGAAACTTTTTCGAGTACCGTGAAAAAAATTGTAAGCCTTCTATCTAGAGTATTCTTTTTTTTTACTATAGCGAAACGAGTAATTAACGATGTAACAAAACTTATTTCGAATCACACACACCATTCATGGAAATCTCTCGAAATGTTTCGCTGCGAAAAATCTGAACAAAATGCGGTTAACGCGTCAAAAACTGATGCTCTGCTAAATATTTTGTTCGCAAAAACTTGATACGTTTTATCGAGAAATAATGTTCCTAAAATATTTTACCATTCAAAAACTTGGGTGTTCTCTGCGAAATTCTGAACAAAATATGGCTAATGCTTCAGGAACTGATGCTCTCTTCGAAAATTCGTTCTCAAAAACTGGAAGCGTTTCATAAATACAAATAAACTTTCCTTACAAATATTTCTCATATTTCTCCACTCATAAACTATAGGGTGTTCTCTGCGAAGTTCTTATAAAAATGCAGCTAATGCATCAAAAGTCTATGCTCTGCTAACTGACATATTGTTATTCTCAAAAACGGGTTGCGAAATGAAATCATGAAATCATCAGAATACAGTATCGTGAAATAATATCCCTTGAAAATATTTCTCCATTCATGTACTACAGGGTGTTCCCTGCGAAATTCTGATCAAAATTTAGCCAATGTGTCAAAACTTGATGCTTTGCAAACTATTTTTGTTCTCAAAAACAGGATGACTCGTTAAATAATTTTCCTTAAAATATTTATGTTTGGTTGTTCGTTTAAAAATACAATAAAATAAAACGCCGATGGTACAAAAGTAAAAACAGCCACATTCTACTTTACATGGCATCAAAGCAAATGAAAGCCGTTTGTGCGTCAGTGTCCCCTGATAATAAAGTATACCTGTACCTCGTTTGTGTGCTCTGATTGTCGTCCAAAAGTGACGTGCCCGTTGCGTCATCGGGTTCGGACCGGGTCCAAATGAATGGAGACGAGCGCCTGTCTGTGAAAACCCCGCCGCTGTTCCACCTTGATTATGATGATGATGGGTCGTGTGTCGGGTCGGGTCGGGTCATCCGCGCACGTGGGTCGGGTTCGGGCACGTGGCGCCCCCTTTTTCGCTCCTCCGCAAGAAGTACTCCTTACTGTAAAACGTCACTTTGGGAGCCCGTAAAATTTAATAAAATATTATATAGTTATTAGTTTTAACATAACTAACTAAGAGTCTTCTGACCCCTGTAAAACTACGAGATTTTGATCTGAATTTCATGAAATTTTCAATTTGTTTGAAAAGACTATCAAAGTTCATCTGTTATCAAAAGACGGAGAATATCTCAATAAAGTATTGTTTGGCCACTCATTCTTCTCTTGTGCATGGGTAATTTATTACAATACAGTATTCTGAAATGTATCCAAGTGTGGGGGAAAAGCTGAGTGTTGTGTTCAAAGTAACATTCATCCATCACTTGAACCAAACTTTGACTATATTTTTTTTAAAGCATTTTTGGTGCCCAACAAGCAAGAGCAGCGAGTAACTACAAGGTGTTTCCTTATTGGATTTTGACTGAGAATGGGTCATAAACAGAATTAAGGTACTGTATTTTCTTGTCAAAAATTTCCTTCATAAATGTAAGTATGTGAGCATGCAGAAGAATCTATTTTAATAAAGTTCGACCATAACCAATTTAAAATGCGGAACTCAAACTGTTACAAGGTTGCCCAAAACTCCAGTTTAAAGGTAACGTTAGTGTTTTGTTTTAGGGTCACCAGTTTAAATAGTTAGTAAACCGCATCTGTTTTCCTTGAGCGCGTATTTATAGCAATGTCGTTTTTTGCTGTACTGTACACTGTTATGCATAAATTCAAAATTTATAGGGATTGAAAACAATATTTGGTCCTCTGAAATCCGTTGTTGGGGCATTCAAGTCGGTATACCGTATTTTGCGGTCAAAGATAATGATGATGATATTTCCAATCAGGCAGAACTGCGGTACAGTGCATTCTCTTTGTTTGTTTTTTTTCAACGGTGACATTTCATTAATTTCTTTTTTTAACGCGTGAGGATTAAAAATTAGAAAAACCAGTTGAATCGAGAGAATAGCTTTAAAGGAGAGGGGCCTTTTTTTCTTTTGAACACAATTTAATTCAACTTTGTGAATCAGTTTCATTGTGAGTACTTCGTCTAATTAATTGCCTGAGGGAATATTTTCGAATCCCTAGTATTCAAACGTGTATCGGAAGGCATATAGTGAATGCCATAGTAAATCAATTCCCTGTGTTGGCCAAAATTGAATTGATGCTTTGTTGTTTGAGAGAGGCAGAAGTAAAATAGGCCTTTATGGTTATCGCGTCCTGGATTTTCTGGGATATACGCAATGGTTTGTGAGATATCCAATCAGCAGGATTTACTTNCTGTGTGAATCAGTTTCATTGTGAGTACTTCGTCTAATTAATTGCCTGAGGGAATATTTTCGAATCCCTAGTATTCAAACGTGTATCGGAAGGCATATAGTGAATGCCATAGTAAATCAATTCCCTGTGTTGGCCAAAATTGAATTGATGCTTTGTTGTTTGAGAGAGGCAGAAGTAAAATAGGCCTTTATGGTTATCGCGTCCTGGATTTTCTGGGATATACGCAATGGTTTGTGAGATATCCAATCAGCAGGATTTACTTCGTTTGAATTTTAAACCTTCTGCGTTTGTGAGTATAGAGGAAAGAAGACCTGCTTATTTTTACAATATTTCCATTTCGAAAATTTTTTGTGTCTGCACTCCCTAATTTTTGGCGTCTTGCTTTTCATTGCTGCTATTATTTGGGACAAATGCCACCACAATATACCCTATTTATTTGAGTACCACACGCCCTCAAGTAAGGCACGCACAGGGGTTTTTTCAGTTGGAAATTTTGCTAAAAAATTATCCCCAAGTAAGATGCGCACCCCAATTTTTAGTGCATCTAAAACCACAAAATTTTAAAAATAAAAACAAAAAATTTGACTGAAGGCATGAATTGAAAAAATATCTGATCAATTTTCAACTTTTCCAGTACAAAGAGTTTTCTTTTTTACATTTGTTCCAAATTTCTCCATTATAATCAATTATCATGCACACATAAGTTCCTAAAACTTTGTGAAATATTTGTACCTTCTTTTTATGTGCACCCCTTTTTTCCTTTTGAAACTTGAGAAAAATGGTGCATGTGGTACTCAAGCAAATACCGTAAGTTGATGTTGAGTGCTAAGTAATGCAATAGAACACAGCAATCAGTCTGGGACAGGACTGAGAATTCCTTGTAGGAATTCCTAGTTTAGAGGGATAAATGTATTTCACAAGATAATCTGATAAACAACTCGGCAAACTCTTTTTGCAGCTTGCAGCTAGGATAAGTTGGAATAATGAATAACTTGAATAAAAAATCAACAACTGATGCTGATCTTATCTAGATGCAATGTTTATAAGCTGGTAATTATATTTAACCTTCATTAGTTTCTATGCCTTTAATAGGTCAGGAATTCTATAGTCATGGATGCTATGGCGCCAGAAAGTTCCTGCCACTGAGATTTTGAGGAGGGGGAATGATTTTTTATTTCCAAGAATTTATATTACTTTATATTAATTATTAATATGCGGCGTACTTGCACAACAAGTATTGCTATACATGACCAACCTCTGAGCAACTTTTAAATGAAAATATTGCTGTTTTTAATGATTTGATGAGACTGAGAAAAATGTATGAAAAGCAAGAAGCCCTTTTTCTTCTCCACTCAAAAGAAAACTAGTACGAAAGTTATGGAGAAGTTGTGAGACAGCCCTGAAATAATGGAAAATTTTCTGTGTGCCAGCTCACTTGCGGGTCAGTTGAAGTCATGTCCAACGAGAACAACCTTTTATTGTACGAACCCGCTTCAACCGTCGTCAGTAAGCTTTTGCTGGCGTTCTCTTTCTTATTTTTTTTTTGAAAATGCTTGTGCTAGTCGTACCAACACAGCAAAAACCATAAAATTTGACATTTTTTGATAGGGAATAGAATGAGGTTTTTTTCTTTAGTTCAGTTTTTGTAGCGCCAAGCGGTTTAGGAGTTACAGTACCACAACTTGAAATTGCGGTTTTCCTTATTTCTGAACCGCAATTCATCACGAGATGAATGAGTGAAGTGGAAAGGCGGTCACTCATTATTTTTCGGTTTTGTCGCAGAGCATGAAAGCACTTTTTAAAAAAGTTGTTGTACTAATTCATGATGTTTTAAAAATCAGATGACCAGTTGTATTTTGTGGATTGTATTTTCTTTTATTTTTGTAATCCATTTGTGCTCTGTTTCCTGCTCTGAAGTGATTAAATGTCTTTGAGTGGATTTGGGTTGGGTGGGAAGGGGGTTTGGTTGTGGGAATCTTGATTGAACCTTGTGAATGCTGAAAAGCGGCAAAGAAAGTGTTATGTTCATTCATTCATTCATTGATGTACTAAAAAGTGTCGCTTGAATAAAATTTTCCAAAGCATACGAGGGTTCTAACAAAAGTTCTTGGAAAAACAATGAAACTGGCTTACAATTGAGCTGAAAAAATTTTATTCTTTAGGGACAACATATTCTTTGGCACACAAAAAATATCAGCCCTGTTTGACAATTTTTTTTCAATTTTTTTCATAATTCACCCTGGCAGAGTTTTGCTCTCCACTCAAAAGAAGAGGCAGCCTCTTCTTTTTGTTGCAGCCCAGCTTTCCCCTCAGAATTTTTGAAGTCAACTTGGGATTCTTTCTAAGGGTTGCCTCCAGGTCATCCAAGGCAATTCTGCCATTTTCATGGACAGCCGCCTCCACAGCCGCCAAAGTGGCGGCCATTTTCATTGCTATTCCAAGAACTTTTGATGAAACCTTCTTATATTGGTGAATTTTCCAGCGAGTTTTATAGAGCATGTGAGCTCTTTTTTTTTTTTTTTACCCGCTCGCCGTCTGAAGGTCGAAGTGAATCTTCTGGCCGTTACGCGATTTTTTTTCGGGGGCATAGAATCATGCAAATCGCGCGTTTAATTTTTTTTTTTTTTTAAATGTTCCTCCTCGTTCCGTTCTCGACCGATTTAATGCGGATGCACGAGGGAGCCGCACGTTTCCTGTCAAATCTCCCGTCCCCTTAGCAGGCGCTTGACAGGAAATTGGGAAACATCGGCACTCGGCCTTTGAAAGCATCCCGAGAGTGAATCTGTTGCTCCAAGAAGCAACAGTTTCAAGATGCAATATAAGAAGACGAAACTTTAGAAAAAAAAAGCAAGAAGCGGGAAAGTTGGGAGTGCTGGATTACCAAACGAACACCACGTTTCGTCTCTCTCTCTCTCTATATATATTTTCTTCCCCCGTATTATATATACGTGACAACCCTCGACTGACTGACGTGCGTCTCGGGATCAAAAAGAAACCCTCCTCGGAGTCCAGTTGCGAAATCGACCTGTTGAATGCTCCCCAAAAAAGATAAAACACATGCCAAAAATAAAAATAAAAAAAGATTTCCACTAAAGAGATGGGATCTTTCGCGTAGAATGGAAGTCAGGTTCGGTCCAACGAGGGCAATTTCCCTCATGTATACTGTATATTTTTCCCCCAACGCTTGAAAAGTTTACAAATTCATCGTAGCTCCATTAAAAAAAGAAAAAGATGTGATACAGCACTGGAATCGCGTCGCTTTTCTTTGTGAGTTCGGAAATTAAATAAATGGACGAATCAAATGATGTAAATGAAACTCGGCTTCAGAAGGATTCTGATGAACTTTGAAACAATTTTCCTCGAGGATTCCACTCTGAAAATTGTTTTTTTTTGCCATACCGTTACGGACGGTGATTTTGTGGCTGAAAAAAAGCTGTGGGGATTATTTTCCTGGTTGCAGTTATGTATTTTTTTTGATGTACTTGGAGCAGCAAATTCCTTCAATATTGCCTGTGTTCAGCGTAATTATTTGCCATTTTGAAACGGCACGACTCGAAATATCATTGAAGCGGTTTTAGGAGGACTTCACGAAGAATGGATTTGTTTCTCAAAGGAATTCAAGCTTGAAGAAATAAACTTTCATTTCCTTCTCTCAAAGATCAATTCATCGTCTATTTTTTTTTTTCAAAATTCGCAGGGGGAAAAACAACGATTGCTCTAATTTGCTTAGGCCATTTGCTCGTAAAGGCTGCACCAGGATTTTCAGCACTGTACTTATTTCAAAGGGAAATATGTAAAATTCGTTTTTAAAAAATCTAACAAACATTCTGGAGATAATCAGATTTTCTGTTTACTGTATTTAAGGCGTTGTCTGAAATAGTGGGTGTTCATTTCAGGGCATCAAAGCAATAGCAGAAGAGAACCTTCTGCTATTGAGATCAAGTAGGAAATTATTAATTTTTGGATCAACTGTTTTTAATGCATTTCCTCGCATTTAACCTGTAAATTTATATTACAGTAGTCAATTAAATATTTTATGCAAACTGAATTAAACGCTGTACAATCCTGTCTTGATTGAAAGATTCAATATTTTCAATCGTGAAGTCCTTCATCTAAAAATTCAGATGGTTGAATAATTTTAAAGCTACAGAAAAATGCCGAGAATTCGTAACATTTACAGTACCCAGAAGTAGCAGAACCGTAGAAGTAGAATTCACCGTAGTTGTGTGTTGTAGAATGAAAAGGTTTTTCTTTTGAATAGCTCGCGTTTTTTTCTCTGGAAAATGAAAATTAATGAAAGGAACTCGTGTCTTCAACTTGGTTTTCCGCAAAGATTTTTGAAGAGCAATATTTAAAATCAAAAGCTCATAATGGCATCGCGTCAAGCTCAACGAGTGTATCTTAATTTTTGTTATTTCCTTCCGTTTTCCACCGAAATATGCTGAATTGACTAAATAACAATTAAGCTGCATCCTCGTCAATTACAGTATGTTTCTGTCTTGTCAAAAAGCGCTGAGTTTCCAAATTTTAAAAGCTAATCGGATGAAGCTCACAGTGCCTCGGATATTGTCTTATACTGATCGTTCTCATATAGTTCATTTAAGTAAGAGCACTAAATAGGGTTTATTCATCGCACTCTCGGTCGCATGGGATCATGAGTAACATTAATAATTATAATAATGAGAAGAAGACCCCGGCGTTCGTCAAAGAAATTTGGGGCGACGCGTCATGAGGGCGGCAAACGTCGGCAGAATTCAACAGCCTGTCCGTCCATAAAACGTGTCCGAATCGACCCAGAAGTTTACGATGCCCAACGGCGGGTAATTTTGTTTTCTCTAACTCTCCACACTTCTAGATTAAGTAGGAAATTATAAAGCTGAATTAACTGTTGTTGAATGCATTTTTAAACCTGTAAATTTGAATTAGTCAATTTAATATTTGATGGAAACTGAATCAATGAATGAATGAACAGAACACTTTATTTGCCGCTTTTCAATCCACAACCAAACCCCCTTTTCCCACCATACCCAAATCCACTCAATGACATTTTAATCACTTCAGAGCAAGAAGGCACAAATTGATAACAAAAAGAAAAGAAAATACAATACAACAATACACTGGACATCTGACATGTATGCACTGAATCAAACTCTGTACAATCCTGTGTCTTGTTTGGTTGGAGGATTCAATATTTTCAATGGGGAAGTCCTTTATCTAAAAATTTTAGTTGCCTGAATAATTTAAAGCTGCAGAAAAATGCCAAGAATTTGCAATGCTTACAGTACCCAGAAGTACCAGAATTTAGTACAGTACTGTGAAACCAAATGAAGTGCTTGGTTGACCAACCTAATGCTAGGAGATTCACCTTCTACTTGAGTCAGAATAACCTGAATATTTTTTCTATTCAAAATAATTGCATCTATAAAAAAAAGAAGATGGAATTTTGTAAAGAAAAAAGGGAAGTTTCACAAAGTTTTCAGCGCTTTCAGAAGAAAGTAGAACTGCTGGTTTTGCCTTTTCAAAATAAATTTTCATTTTGATTTTTGATTTTTCACCAAGACGGTGCAAGAAATTGTTTTTGCTACGATTTTAAGAGTTGCCCTCCCCATTTAACACGTTGATAGCCGTTTTTTTTCTGAAAATTTCAGGGATTCCCTTTAATATCTCAACAGAGACCAGATGGAGTCCTTTTTGTGCGGAATTTTTTCTCGACACCAGCGGCAGTGTCGATTTCCCTGAGAAGGGACAAATAGCTCGAGTTTACCGAAATTGGCGCGTCTCGGGACGCGCCCGGGGTTGTAAATTAATCCCCTTGG